>QAXH01006758.1:5617-29286 GCA_004335635.1 Chloromonas sp. AAM2 | reverse complement strand
TGCTCATGTTATGCAGGGGCTTCATTGACCTGGTACTGGTTGGGGCCTTGATGCTGGCTAAGTCTCTCAAGCCTAAGAACAGCGTACATCGCCCCTACATGAAAGCGGAGCATGCGTTGGCAGGGTCCATGGCATGGGGAAAGGTTGACTACTTGCTGGTGTACCGTGCCTTGGGCATCATGGTTGTACGGGTGAGGTGGCAAGCGAGCTATGGCTTTGTGTCTGCATTGCACTCGCTAGCAGCTACTTAGCTCAGCCGTGCATGCTGCTGAGGAGCATCTGCTGGGTCAACATTGGGTGGTGACGTGCAGGCTGCCCCGAGCCTTGCCGTCACATGCTGTTGCAGTATTGCCTCAACACTTCCCTGGCACACAATTATACCACTCCTGCAGGCCAAGGCCGAAGCGTCCCTTGACAGTGCCTGGGGCAAAGCATTCATGGAGCTCATCACAATGCATGAGGCATTGGTGCGCCACCTGGACAAGGTCAATGTGAGGAATGACAAGAAGCGCACAGCAGCAGAGGTATGTGCTGACTCTGCTCAGGTGTGGTCACAAGAAGACCGGTGACCGCGCAGAGATGCGTGGCACTACAGCATGGTATGGTGCAGTGATTTCATTGGTATCTGGACCCACTCCATTACTGGATGTTGCAGTGAAAGCAGCAAGTTGCTTCATTATGGCCATTGTTGTGCTGCAGGCATTTGGCCTGAGGAAGCTCAACACCTACATGCTCATCTGCAACGCCAAAGGCTACCGCATTGTGTTGTACAAGCCAGAAGTTGGCCTGTGGTGGTCATCCATCCTGACCCTGCCGTTGTCTAAACGAACTACCACAGACCAGCTGGCACCTTCATTGGAGGTTGTGATCAAGGCGCTGGCGTGTGCGCTCACCCGCCAGATGGATTGGCTAGACGAGGGGCTCGCTTCTTCCGCCCCTGAACTGGCCTTCCCTCCACCAGAATATTCAGGTGGGCATGCATGCCTTTGGTATGGCCACCTGCCAGGATAGCATTTTGTCTTTAACCTTTGTGCACAGTGTGTTCACATTCTTTTTCCTTCAATTGTTTTGGGGCTTGTGTCTGCAGCACATTCCCTGGGTATTGGCCCATTGTTCGACGTGCTCTCACGGCCTACAGTGCAAGCACAGGCATACCCTGCAGTTCACAGGCAGTTGGTGTGTTCTCATCATGCAGGTGTAGACGTCGAGGATGCCACCAAAGACTACATGCAACAGCAGGCAGAAGAAAAGGAGGATGACCCAGGTGCATACGCCGCAGAGCAGCAGGAAGGACTGTAAATACTGTCTGTGTGGTTTGATGGCAAAGGCCTTTGTGGCACACTCTGCAGCGATGGGGAATTTGTACCATCCAAGCGTGGATGCCGTTGTACTTGCACGTGTCAGCTTGGTTGCCTGTTGGTTTGAGGATGCAGCCGAGCGAGATAGCGGGCTCTACCTTGACTGTTTGCACCACTTCATGTGCGCCACCATTATGACGGTTTCACCTGACAATTTGTGCCGGCAGTGCCCCAATTTCACGCCAAAACATAAAGTCAAACTTTTTGTACATCTTGGCAATCGACGGCATTTATGTTCGCTAGCTGCATGTGGAATTAGTACCAAGCAGTGGGAGCAAATCTTGCACAGACATGCTGCCAGCACACAGTTGCTGTTGGGAAATGAGACAAGTGGGCATGTGTATGCAGCGTGCCAGAGCTGATGGTTTTGTGCATGGCAGTGAGCAGCAGCAGAAATTGCACAACAGCATCACCACATGATGATGATGAATGATGATGATGATCACCACACAGGATTGGTAAGAACAAAGTCTGTTGTGTGCACGTGGTGAGGTCTTGAACTTGACAGTTATGTAGCAAGCAGGCATCCTAAGCTGTTGCTTGTCGCTATTTAAGAATGATGTTGTGGTTCTTTCAGGGGTCCTGTGTATGTTTGTGCGACATTTAGGCAAACCACCGTTTCAGGCAATCCTACGGTTACCATGTATGGTAAACCTTTATAAGTCCCTATGCTGGAAACATACCTTAGCTGGTAGCAAGACAGGGGACGCGTGCTGGCGGTGGCCTTGTGTAGTCGTGAAATACTCGAGTGGTTTGTCAGATGACGCTCATCTCCCCAACACCTCCAGCTCTTCCTGGTGAGGTAATTTAATCGTTCAGTTCTTCGCAGTCAGTGCATTTTGTTTTGGTGTCTGATTACACTGGGTGGTAGGGTGCAAAGGGGGGTTGGAAAGGTTAGGCAGGTTAGACAGGTTTTTGGGAAGATTTTCAAGGTGAAGAAGAGCATAAAGTGAGTACATGTAGCAAGTAGTCTGGACAAAACCCAGACAGCCGCCTAATCTGCCTAATATACCTAAAAGCAACAAGGCTGAGATAAATTGGCCAAAAGTGACAAGAGCAATCTGTACTTTGACGAGAACCAATGGGATGTCGCGGACGGAGCAGTGAGTGTTGGTAAGCAGGGTTTCTACGAGGACGGCTTGCACTCTGATGAAGCGGTGCGGTGTGGAGTTGGACAGCAGTAGGCATCACATCCGTCAACTGAGGGCGCCATCTGCCCAGGGGTATGGTCTGTAGATTTGTATGGAGGTCTGCCAGTCTGCTGTTCTGCTGGTTTGAAGTCATCCAACAGGTGAAGGTGTTTAGTGCCAAGTCTGGTTCTTGCTTATGTGGCCCGCTGCTTTTGCTTGTTGGGTGCGGCTGACTGCAGCAGGACGAGCTCAGCCTTTGCAGCTGCACTGCCAGCTCTGTTGTTTGCTCACACTAGCAGTCCTTCAAACTGAAGCTCGAGCAGCTGAACAACATGAGCATGCTCACACAGCAGATGAGTGCCTAACGACTGTGTATCCAAGTTGCTGTCCTGGAAGTCATCGCCAGCACTACTGTAAGACACTTCCCAATTCACCAAACTTGCAAACTTACACAAGTGCCTAAGATAAGGTAAAACACACAAACGCACTGGAGACTGGCTTTTGATGCACAGCAGACTCTCCAACAAGCCACAAAAGAACAGCTACAACACTTTTATGACTATGTCAGTCCTTTCAATCCCGACATGTGTGACATTGGTACGTTGTCAATAGGCAGACCAAATCAAGTCTGTTTTTAAGAGACCTCTAGCATCATGGCAGGGCACTGGCATCGCTTCACACGCCAAACAAATTTGTTGTTAACATACAAGGAACAACAGATGTTGTTCTGCGCAGTTGTTGTGGGCCTAATCTGCGTCTGGGTCTGCTGGTCATTGTCCCGCCCCACAACAACAGAAGTTGACACGCTGATAGCCATGCCGCTGACCTCAAATTGTTCATGGCACAGCATTACTGGCAGCCATGCCAGGTTTTGGGGATCCCAGAAGATAAGCTAGGTGACGTTCATTTCATTGGGACCTTCTGTGCCCAGGTTTTCAATGCCACACTCTGTCAGGCAGGATCCGCAACTGAAATGCAGATGACTAGAGCATCAAACACCAAAGCTGAACAGGATGTGTTGCACCACCAACAAAGGGCTGCTGCTTTGGCGCAGCGCGCACAACAACTGCAACAGTCTGTATGGAACGCACAACAGTCATGCAAGGAGCTGCAGGACAGGCACACACAGTCCCAGGTGGCAGTGGAGTACCTACAAGTGCAGCATGACGACAGCACCCAGGCTCTGAAACGCCGTGCACTGCATGCGGAGAGTGCATGCTTGCAGCTGCAACAAGACTTGGCTGAGAGTGATGGAGCCCTTGTGCGTGTGAAAGCCCAGTTGGCCGCAACAGCCGACAGACTGCAAGTAGTTGAGATGTGGGCTAGGTGTGCACCATCGTACTTTGACGCTGTGCTCTGGTTCCTGGGCTCCCAATGCGTACAAGGTATTGACGAGCGGGTCAGCAGTTCAGAGCTGCATGAAGCGTTTGTGCAGTACATAGGTGGGTCCGGTCCGCAAGTGCCAAGCCAAAGGGACCTGAGGGCCCTGCTTGAGCACCTGGGCTTTGAGTATGGCCAGATTTATGTGAATGGTGGTAATGCCCGAGGCTTTCGTGGCCTGCGTCTCAGTTGCCATGCATGAACAGCGGTATCAGCTGTATCAGCTGCTGGTACATGTCCCTCCACCCATCAGCATGAAAGCAAGCCTCAGTCGTGAGCTGATCATAGCTAGCTGTCACCTTGTGATGTAACTCTGCTCTTCTGAAGACTGAACCACCCTTCAACCGTACTGGACTGGCTGCAGACAAGCGATTCCAGACTTGTGCTGATCTTCACTGAGTTTACAAACCCGAGACTGACTGAGTTCAGAGGATGATTAGGCAGATTAGGCAGATTAGGCAGGATTAAGCAATTCGGAAAAGTCAGGTGCCAAATCTGTCTAGTTCGCCTAAAAGCAACAAAGCTGAGAGGAGTCCCACGCTGGGAAGAGTAGAGAGAGGAGTCCTACGCTGGGAAGAGTAGAGAGAGGAGTCCTACGCTGGGAAGAGTAAACTGTGTTGACAGAGATGGCGTGTTCTGCCCCCGTTGGGAACACAATAGCGGCTGCACCTGGAGCGGTGTGGCCTGGGGCAGCAACAGGCAATGCACTCATTTAGACAAAAGGGTGCCATCTGTGTGAAGGTACAGTTTGAAATCGTGAAAAAGCCCGCCAGCCTGCAGGGTTAAAGCCACTAAACAGCTAGTGGTGCACAAGGGTGCCACAACCTGGTGAGAAGGTCTGCTGGCCTGCCGATCTGCAATTATTGAGCAGGCGGTAAACCCGCCACCTTGTGGCAAGGTCTGTCAGTCTCCTTGTCTGCTCGTCTGCTGGTTTGCAGGGGATGTGATGCGATTTGATTTTGACGTCTGCCAAACAGGTACATCGCGACAGCCCTAATGCTGTTGTTATTCTGAAGGTTGCTGTGTGTTCTTCTTCGTGTGAGCTGCTGTGGGCGTGTGCGCTTGAACTCTGTGTTGCTCCCATCTCCTTGCTGATTTTTCTGCCTTGGGCATTCTAGGCCTTCTAGGCAGATTGAGCGGCAATTTGGCCTTCCGCCAGGGCGGCTTGCTGTATGTATGACAATCTGCAGTTTCATCGCGAGAGATTTACACTGCCTTAACTGCCTGATTTGCCTGATGGTGCAGCCTTCCCCCTAACGACATTCTGCTTCTCCCATATCCGTGCTAGATTCGTTGCTCTGAGCATTCTAGGCAAGGCAGATCAAGCAGTTCTTTTGCTTTTGTTTGAAGTACATGCTGCATGCAATCACTGTATGTTCTCTTTCCTTCAGCAAACTTACCCATTTTTCTGCCTAATCTGCCTAATTTGCCTAATCTGTTTAACTTGCTCAGTGCACCCTCCTTTGTATCCCAACACCTGTTAACCAGGTAGGAAGACACTGAGCAGTTTGCCGAGCTTGCACCAGACACCGCGTATGGGATCCTACTAGACAGCCCAGACTTTGCTTAATCACTCTCAGGTTGCGACACGCAGCGCACAAACCTGTAGCCACGACCCAAACTCTGTCCACGCACACAGCAGTTCTTGTCGGGCTCAGCTCCCATGCGTTCCAATCTGTCCTTTTTGGCAGGACAGCTGCTGCAGGGTGCTGAAGGCTTTCAGATGAGCAATGGTCACAATGTCATCGCTGCATTTTGTTACCTGGAAAAGGCTTGCAGAGCCACTGTTGCTGCTGCCTTGGCCTCGTTTTCTACTCGTTTTCACATGTTGTTGCTCTGACAATGCCCCAAGCTGGGATCGCTTTGCGGTCCGAGGACAATGAGGTACTCGAGAGAGTAGTTGTTTGCACTACCGTTCACTGCATTAACAGAACGCCTGCTTAAGGAGAATGCATTATTTCCCGTCCTTATGCGTTTGTTTGGGATGGCAGAGGCAGCAGGGCATGAGATGACAAGAACACATTGGTCATCAGGGCATTGAACACGAATATCTCATCACACCACACTGCCGCATTGTTGCAGGGTTACATGCGGCAGTGGGATGCTTGGGGCCTGTGGGACAAAGTCACCCTTGGCCATTTGGGGGTTAAGGATTTGCAGAACGGTGCCAGCTACATTGCATATGGCTCCAGCAGCAGAGGATTAATCGCCAGCTGCAGAATGCAGGCAAGTTTGTGATCAGGATCAGGCAAGGGCCACATGATGAGCTGCAGCCATACATACATACATACATACATACATGCCACATGCAGAGCGTGTCTGAGATTGATTGTGAACAGCAAACGACACAGCACTGGGGCATCAATAGTGTGGCTGTTGTATGGCATCAGTAGTCGTTGGAAGGCGTTGCAAACATCATCTACCGAGACTTGCACCTGAAGGGTAGGGTCACGGCCGAGGAAACGATATGAAGATCGACTGGTCTGCAAGCCTGAAGCCATCAAACAGCTGGCAGTCAACAGTCAGTTCTATTTTGAAGGCACCTTTTGTCATTGAGGATCGAGTACAAGA
This sequence comes from Chloromonas sp. AAM2, assembly GCA_004335635.1. Taxonomy (NCBI): domain Eukaryota; kingdom Viridiplantae; phylum Chlorophyta; class Chlorophyceae; order Chlamydomonadales; family Chlamydomonadaceae; genus Chloromonas; species Chloromonas sp. AAM2. The sequence continues at coordinate 22,847 of QAXH01006758.1, read as the reverse complement.
AGTCAAGAATGCGGCGTGGCAGGACTGGCGCTTTCCACAAAGGTTTAAGCCATTCCCGAGTGAGAGTGCGGTGGTGAGGTAGCAGGTAGGGTGCCCAGTGAGGCATGAAACGGGGAGCTGTATGGGCTCGATCAGAGACAGCATACTGATAAAGTTGTTGAATGGTGATGACGGAGGCTGGGTGAGACCAGTGCCAGCCAGTCAGCCAACAAAGAGGGGAGCAGTCGTGTGCGGGGGGGGAGGGATCGCCCGTGCACTGGGTCCGTTTGTAAGCACGGCCTTGAGAGTGTCCTGCTGCTGGATATCCAGTGCCTGCAGAAAGCATCATGATGCTCACGAGACGGGTAAGTGAACATGTGTGATGTGTAACGCTTGTCAGAGCGAGAGTAACGCTTGTCAGAGCGAGAGTAACGCTTGTCCTTAAGTGCCGCTTAAATGACTGGAATTCGCTATCAACAGTTGACAGTGTGAGGGTTGCCATTTCACTTCACTAGCGCTGACACTGTCCTTGACCCTGACAATCTTTCAATCCAGTCCATTTATATGGCTAACGGGATGCTTTCGGAAGGCGTTCTGTGGGGTGATGGCCACAAGGGCCTCACCACCCCTTGCTGACACGGTCAGATTCCCCTTTACTACGAGAAATTTTTGCAATTTGCGCAAGTAGTTGATATTTGCGTTGGACGTGCTTCATGGTGTGCACTCCCTCCTTATAACATACATCAGGCGCGCACCTCTGCTGACGCCTCATTGCATCACGTCAATCGCATAGCGCTCCCCGTTTTCCTGCACCCCCCTATTTCCTCCCCAAGTCAGGAGCCTTCACGCACCCTGTCTCGCCCCAGAGGCGTCTTGTTGGGTGTCCGGGCCGGTGTGTGGTGGGAAGGGAGTGGCTGGGTACATGCTGATGCTGATGTAACTCTAGCCGGGCACAGGGGCTGGGAGGGCGGGGCGGGCAGATGCTGAAGCATGCCGTCCAACTTGACACGCATGCGCCCATGCATCATGGCCTGCAGGACATGGCACACGTGGGCACACATGGGTACACATGGAGGCACACACGGGCACACATGGGCACACATGGGTGCACATAGAGGCACACATGGGCACACATGAGTCACACATGGGCCCACGTGGGTCCACGTGGGTACACATGGGCACACGTGGGCAGTGTTGTTTGCTCGCGGCACTTTGGAAGACCATAGATCAAGTGCAAGAAACCTAGTAAAGCAGACGTTAACGTTGAAACCAGATACGAAATCGTAGAGCAGCCTTGAAGGGTGCACGTACCAGGGTGAACATTGCAAAGCAAGCACTGCCTCCCTTTGGTCGTGAATCAAACCAAAAGATCGCGTGATTGCACGTGCTTGGCTAACTGGGGGGCAGCATGCTTGCGCCGTGGTGGCGAAGGGTATAGTCATAGGCTGGAGCAACCCTGCTTTGCGCTGGGTGCTAGACTTAATCATCTGGCATACGTCGCATGTGCGCACGTACGAGACGACATGAGTGCGTAGTGAAGCCTGCTCACCTTGCATGCCTTAATGTGGTACCCGATCAGGGTGTAGAATGTGGTCATACTGCAGGGTCAGGGTCGTGGGTGAAGGAGTGAGCAAGACGAGTCCATGCATCCATGCTGAGCAAACACATAGTGACTGCACGCACCCACTGTGGGATTTTTTGTTGGAACCTTTCATCTCCATCTCTCTCTGTCTCTCTCTCTCTGTCCCTCTCCCACCATGGCATACATGGCATGCACACCTTCACACTTGCAACTTCCACACTCACTGTGCGTGCTCACCCGGCATGCCCAACCGATCCAAGATTCTCACCATCCAAATGCACGCCACAAAACGTCATCACAGTGAGCTCAACATTCTGCACGTGGCATCTCACCTCCAAAGCACGTGTTCCAGCTGAGAGCTGGCCACGTGCCTCTTGAAAAACGTGAAGCACATGTACCCTCTGTCAGCTGACCCTGAGGCTTCGGGGGGTACGCCTTGGAGCTCCAATGGAGGGGACTGCACAGGCACAACTGACAACGAATTTTAATGACAGCTTATTCTAGTCTGATTTTTGCTGCTCTGGGCGTGACTGGTGAGACTGGCGTGCATATGAGATCAAAGGTCGTGCATTGATGCTGATCTGCCATTTGTTTTTGCTTTATTGTTGCGAGCATTCACACGTTGGCCGGCTCTCTTACACTACCATCATACACATATTACATGATGACCGTGTCTGGCGTCAACAGCATGTGGTGAAATTATCTGCTCTCTTACCTTGGCGGAGTGATATGAGCACGTGGGTGACATGCCCAGAGCTGCAGACCTCCGAGCCTCAACAAACTCCTGAAACGGTCGACAAGGTTGCAGATTGGAAATCACGTGTGTTTGTTATTGATTTTAACGTGTGGATTGATGAAGTGTTCTCTCTACGATGGATGCTGATTGAGGCTGAGACTTGAGCATAGGCTAGCACATCCATAGGCTATCCTTACCCTGTGCTTACCCTGCCCTGACCTGGACGCAATTTCCACCCTCACATGCGTGGCTTACTTGTAGAAACGCATGTCCTATGGCCGCGTCCTGGCTGCTGACGAACCGAATAGGCAGAATAACGGTCACCGAATCTGACTGAGGCTTGACATAGTATACCTGCATGGCAGCCACATGTTGCTCAAGGTCTCAACAATGGAACATTGACACTCAACTCTGTTTGCCGCGCCGTGGCTTGGTATGCCGGATCATGCCCCATTTCGTGTCATGCACATTGCACATGTCTGCCCTACCATGTACCCACCCATGAGCTGCCATGCACCCACACATGAATTGCCATGCACACACACGTGGCATGCCCTGCACATGCCCATGCCATGCACGTGCCCATGCCATGCCCATGCCCATGCCCTGCACATGCAGACACACACCTGGCCAGGTTTACCACACTGCGCCTCCGCCGGTGCTGCCTTGATAGTGCCCTCGGCAAGCTGAACAAAATGCCGCCTGTGAAGAGGACAGAAACGTGCAAACACATGACACACAAGCAAGCACATGGCATGCTGCAATGTGAGCTATGTGGGGTGGGAAAGCAGACATGTATCTGTGGAAATGCACAGAGATCATATGGCATGCAATTCGCAGGCCGTGCTAGGGGGCTGTGCGGCAAAGGTGGAGTTGGGCAAGAAATTCCATGCACCAGAGTCTCATGATTGAATACGGCATGCATATCCTGGTGGCAAAGAAGACAAACTGCTGTCCCTCTTTTCACCTGAGGACCGAACTAGTGAATGCAGGCATGCAAAGCAGTCGGGGGCATGCATCAGTGACATGCATCAGTGACATGCATCGGCACCCATGTGTATGTCCTATCGTACTTGCCTGACAGGCGCACTGGTGACACCATCCATGTCCATGTGACTGGCGTTTGCATGTGACAACTTTCTCTGACGTCAGAGTGAGAGTAACGACTGTGAGAATAACCACTACTATCCTGGTGTGCCGCAATCCCCTTCACATGTAGGTTGGACGGGTTGGAATCTCTCCCCTCTTGTGACAGTTATCATCCTCATGTGCCATGCAACTCACACCTTCTTGACAAACTAGTGTGGTGCATCTACTTGGCCCCCTCCTGAGGAATGCATTATAATGCGTGCATGGACGGCTGGTGGCAGGCATACATGCAAAGCAAGTACACCAATGGCATGCATGCAACAGGCGTCAGTGCATGCGACGGCTACACCCATACTTGCCTGAGGGGTGCACCAGTGACATGCAGACGCACACTGGCCAGCCTTTCAATCCAGTAGTCCCTTTCGCGTGGCATGATTCTGCCAAGGAAGTGCATGTCTATCCGCAACGTGATCTGTGTCGACGCACAAGGCACAGTGACACTGCCCTTGGCATAACCATCATCACATCTACATGGCCTTTTGCTCAGGTTTGCAGTGCTGCAGACCAAACAGTCCAGACGGTTGACAGCCGTCAGCACCACCCCCCTAAGCAAAGAATGATCATGATAGTCCCAAGATGTCGAGCACATGGTCGTGTATCACATGGGCACATTAAGTGTGCATGGTGCCAGCATAGCAGCTACTGGTGCATCGTTCAGTATGTGTGCTAAGCTATTCCATTTCTTCCATGGTGTATTGATTCAAGAACGATTCAGACAGTGAGAGCTGCTGGGCTGTCTTGCATGGGGTGCACGCAGGGTGCTTATTCATGGTGGGCACGCATGGTGCTGATGCATGCCACCTCTCTGCCCACCTGAAACCCAGGCACGGGTGTCTCCTCAAGAGTGGCTATCGCGGAGTAGAGCTGTGTTATTGCATGGCGTGTGCAGTCGTTAACCATCATGCGAGTCCAAACCTCGTCAAGCGACGGCAGCGCGAAAGACAATGTCAAGCCTCCGTCACTCTTGCCACACAAAAGGTATACTGCATCGAACTCGTGAAGCCGCTCTACAAATTCCCGGTCCGAAGCTAGGGCTTTGAGATGTGCTTTGATGCGTGTGGCAACGGTCTTGCTCACTGGGGACATCAACATGGGAGCAGACATTATGCTAGTTTGGCAACCGAAGGCGACTCGCTCGACTAAGAGCAGAGGTGATATGAGAAACGCATATGTTTTTGAGCTGTCCTTTTGAAAACTCATGAGCAAAGCGGTTCATTCACCTTAGAAACGCAGCAGGAGGCAAGTACGCTCAGCAATGGTTGTGGAACAATCCTGACTGAGGTGCCGGAGCTGGCATGCTTGCTTGTCTCATGGAGATCCAGGGACGCATTTGTGTGGGTGACGCATGACACCAACGATTTGTTTAAAAGTTTACATCAGCATGGCGCATGTATGCCCGTTCAAGAATTGGGCAGGGCTTTAGGTTGCCGACAAGCTTCAAATCTATACCAATCATCACAATGTGACCCTCTCATGCCATATTCTGGCGCATAGATCATGCCATACACTGGCAAATACATCATGCCATACTCTGGCTGCCTCTTCCTAGACGTGACCGGCTAGGCCTCCAGGCCCTTCTTGCGTCCCTTTCTCCAGTCTTTGACCTTAGATTAGGCGGCCCCATCCTGTTTTGCATCCAGCTGGCCAGCCTTGCCTGCTTTGTTCCCTGCGTCTGTTTTGCTTTCTTGCTCAGGGTAGGCCAGCGTGGTGCCCATCCCGTTCCGTGTCCTCTGACGACTTCCCTGGTGTAAACACACACACACACACACACACACACACACACACACACATACATACATACATACACACACATACTCTACCAAATATGTACTCTGCCAAATAGATCATGCTGAAAACCCTCCCATTCTTGCCGATGATCAGTAAGCTGGGAGAGCCACTAACAGAGCACAGCCGATACAAAGACTCAACACTCTTACACTGGGGCCCGTGTTACAATCATTCCATCATGTATCATGACGTACTACAGTAGCAAAACGCGCTTTAGGCAGCACCATATATCATTGCTTGGTGGGCCAGACGTGCCATACATAATTGCACGTCCTTCAAGGACCGCCCTGCACCGCTGCCCCGTCCCCCTGGCCCAGCGGCCTCCGCCCTCGCTACAGCCGCACTCAGAGTTGCCAGCTCGCTCGTTCCGCACACAGCCGCCACGACTGGCAGCTCCAGTGCCGGCACCAGCCGAGACAGCAGCGGCAACAGCAGCCCAGCTGGCACTGCCGCAGCCTGCAACCCGTCCAGCCCAGCACCATTCCCACTGATTCGATTGCCTGCCTCCTGGCCGGAGAGCAGTTGGAGGGCAGCAGTTAGAAACCGCCTGGCTGCCTGTTGGAGCGCCCCAGCTTGCTCAGGCGACAGCTCGCCTTGATCCTGGATGCCAGGGCCGACCCCTGATGCACTGACCATGTCCTGGCTCCCGTTGGCATGCTGGTGTGGCAATGAAAAAGCGCGCTGCTGCTGCTGCTGCTGCTGCTGCTGAGGCATTTGATTGTGGCACTTCTGAAGCTGAGTGAGAGCGTCCTGCACCAGGCAATCAGTTAATGTCAGCAAGGCGTTGTTGTTGTTGTTGTTGTTGTTGTTTACATGGCCTTCAGTCCGGGGAGGACTGCTCAGTGGGGGCAAGCGGGAAGGGAAACTGGCGGTAACCTACTGGTCACCAGCAAAGCGTTGCAACTCGGTTTACGTTGCGGAAGTCTGGCACAAACACTAATCTCTGTTTACATAACGGAGCTGTCACATGACGCGGAACGGGATGGGCTCCGCCCTGACCTACCCTGAGCAAGAAAACAAAACTAGCGAGGCTAACAAAGCAGGCATTGCGGGCCATAGGGACCACTCAAGCTCCACCAACCATCCTATTCCGTGTACTGTGACATTTAAAAAAACCCACTGCAAGGTCAGCAGGTGCACAGACTTGCGCGCTGCACTGCACTTTAAACAGCCCATCAACAGCCACCAACCGCTCTGCAACCGCCCCTGCAACCGCCCACGTGCAGATCCGGACACCTCAAAAGCAGCAGAAAACGAAGCTAACTAAGGCAAAACTTATCCAGTCACGGCCACCAACCACGGCCACCAACCACCACCCCTGTATGGCTCCCTACCCACCTGCAGATGCAGGTATCCCAGCAGCCAGCTGGTTCCCGCCGCGCCCTGCCCGCCCCTGAGCCTTGCCTCCAAGGTGTGCCCCACTAACAGCTCCAACTCGCCGTCCACCGAGGAGGGAAGGGACGCAACCTGTGTGTTGTCAATAAATGTGGTCAATACATCCGATACCAAAGCAGAGAAGCGAAGTTTTGAAGTATGACCAACAAAGAGAAGTGATAAGATGATACTAACAAGGAGGCTATCTGACATGATGAGTTGTCGGTGACATGTGTTTGACCTGACAAATGGGTGTGAACTAAGCAGGTCCATTGTGGTACGTGGTACAGGCACATGGTACATGGCATATGGTATAATGCATGGATAAGAATGTGCACAACTACAATGCATGGAGGAGCATGTGCGCAAGTATAATACAATGAATGAGCTCAGCGTCGTTTCTCAGCACATTGAAACCGCTCGCCACAGCCATGGGCCGGGGGCAGTCACTCTTCTATGATAAGATCAAGTTTTGGACATCACCGCTCAGAGAAGATGATGCAAACACCTTAGGCCAATGAACCTCTAATGCTGCCACAGAATGTCCAAGTATCTAGGTCTCTGCTTACCCTGTAGTCTGCCCCCAGTGCGCCCAGCCTCTCAGCCGCGGCCTGTTCCAGCGGCTCCATCACCACACCTGCGTGCAAATCAACATGTTATGCATTGAATACATATTGTGTTCAAACAGGTTCCAATGTCAGCGAACTGTGTTTTGTGAACTGGCATCGTCGTTTCTCCCAGGTTATCACATAGTCCCAATTTTTGTGGGAAAGCAAAAAATTGGAGGGTACAAAGGAAAAGCCTCGGGCAAGGAACCAGTAGAAAGAACAAGACAGGGTGATGGAACAGCTCATGCTGAATTTCTTGCACCAGCAGAGCCGTCTCGACTTCCCACACAGCATGACTTTCGTGGGTCTATGACCCCAGTGATGGTCCATTCCAGTCTAGCAAGTTTGAGGCAGCAAATATGACCTCTCTAAAAGTATCAAGAATGCATCGACCGCTTCACATCAATTCCGAGGGTGACGTCAACGCACATGTGAAAGCGACCTCGTTTAGGAGGGGGAGGAGTGTAACGGATCGCATCCATTACATGAGGCTAGCGAGCACCTTCCGCGTCAATGTTCTCATATTGCTGGTTCGCCACATGTGGGGCGACACCGATGCAAAACGACACACACGCGCTGCAGGATGCAGACGTAGGGTGCTGATCAGTGGCCTCAGTGGCTTTGAAAGAAGATGCACCAGGATTGTACATCAAGTTCCAAGTGACTGTTGCGACACCGTGAGAACATCATATTGGGCCTCACTCGCTCGCCACCCCGCTCAGGGTGCACTGGTGCAGTCTGCCTTGCCTCCTGCCCCTGCCGAGCAGTCCTCACAGGACTTAAGGCCATGTAAAACACACCAACAACACCGCCCCGCACGGCCTCGTCGCCTGCGGCCCTGCTCCCGCCTGCCACAGTCTTGCCTTCTTTTCTGCCATGTTTACTTCTGCCTTTGCCTGTCTTCCTGCCTTCTTGGCTCCGTCTTGCGTAGTGCACAATCGGGTCATGTGTCCTGTAACAGCTTCCCTGATTTATAACGCTGTATATACTCACCGCCCCGCACCGCCCCGTCGTCTGCGGCTCCGCTACCGCCTAGCACAGCGGCCGCCACCGCCAGCCCGCCTGCATACCAGTGGTTCAGACCAAATCAAAACTGCACGGATGGGCGTGAGATTTGAATGATAGGTAGACCGGACATATCTGGGGCAAGCTGCACCTTCCATCCTGTTTTACTGCTTTTCTGGGGCCTTACCCAGCCTACCTGCATACCAGGCACGCGCCCCCGCGGCGCGGGAGAGGCATGTGGCGGAGGCGGAAAGGCTGAGGGAGCGGGCAGCTGCACAAGCCTTGCGTAACAGGCGGAGATGGGCGCCGCCGGAGTTCCCGACCTGTAGCACAGCAGGGCAACAACGAAGCAATGGCATCTGTGGCTAACACGGTATTCACGTTGTATGGCAGAGGCTGGATGGCCGAAGGAAGGGGCAGAGGCACATGCCTTGCGCAAGCAGTGACGGCCACTACAGGTGAAAGGCTGGTATGGCCCGAGGCCTGCTCAGAAGTGTGGTACCTAACCTTTGGTTACAAGACAACCCAGCAATCCAAGCAGTTTTGAGTCGATGGAGGTGTCTCTCCTTGGCAATCATTTGCCGAGCACTGATACACGAATCTTCTGAGGGTCACATCCAGTCTTCTGGCTGCTTGGTTTTGTACAAGGACCTGTTTGAACGAAGCTGATGGTGCAACACTAGGTCCAGTTTAACACTCACCGGCAGCGCCTCTAGCATGATTTCCGCCGCGGCCCTGCCGTTGACCGGACACTGTGACAGGTAGGATAGGGCCAGCTGCCAGGAGGAGGAGGAGGAGGCGCTGGCGGAGGGAGGAGTCAGACTCTCGGCCAGCATCAACCGGAAGTACTCAATCTGCAGTCAAGCACGGGAAGTACCTGATCTACAGACAAGCATGGGTCACTGTTGCTGATGGGGGCAATGCAATTGCAGGCGAAGGCCAGCATCAACCGCAGTGTGACAGGCCAGGGGTCAGGAGCCTTACCGCCTCCTCTTCTGGCCATGCAAGCAAGCAAGCAAGCAAGCAAGCAAGCAAGCAACGATGCAGGTGAACGACATAACCAGTGGGACATGCCAGGGAGCAAGAGGCAAGCCAGCAACCTAGCTAGCCAGCCAGCAACCAAGCACTTGAACCGGCCGGCCAGCCGGCCAGCAATCAAGCAATTGAACTGGCCAGCCAACCGGCCAGCAACCAAGCAAACCATCAAACCAGCAAGCCACCAAGCAGGTAGCAACGAAGCAAGCAAACAAGCAAAGGCATCCCTTGCGAGCGACGGCTGGGAAAACAACGCACGTACACGTGTGGTGAATAGTAAGGTGAATGACCGGGCCTTGGATGACTTTTGACAGATGGCAGTGCCTTGCACGATGACATGGTGCTCAAACTGTCACAATGCTGATAATATCGGGGAGTGCCAAACGAACGTACCTGGTTTCCGCCGAACAGCGGCAGCACCTTGGTCAGTGGCGCCGCCGCCCTGTTGCTTGGCCCTGGGCTTCTCAGCAGGTCGTAGGCATGGGCCATGAACCAGGGGGAGCCCACACAGCTGGTGCTGATAAGGTCGACTACCTCCTGCACCTCGCCATCCGCAGCTGCCTGCAAAGGTCAGGACAATAAAGAGGCTGAGACAAGACGAACAAGGATCATGTTGATGCACTCTCACTAGAGAAACGTCTCAGTATGTCTACGTTGTGCAACGGCGTTTGCGGTGCTGATCAGGTCAGCCACTTCTTGAACCTCGCCGTCAGCGGCAGCCTGCCGGAGAGAGGTCAAGCCATCGAAGTTGCATTTGAGCAAGATCAACTCTGATTGAGATCAAGGCGATGGTGGCTGTGCAGCCAAGGCTGTACTATTATAACAACACTGTACTGTTGCCACAATCGTTTCACTGAGTGTCGGTCAGGAAAAGGGGGACTGGAAATGCAGTCGACTAATTCGAGCCAGAACGCAGCTGCTCAACGGAAAGGACAGACAGCGACAGTGGGAACTGATGTATTAGGCTACAGGACAACGTCGCCTCACAGTAGAAAGGTCAGTATGTCTCAAGGCCGTTACGTGTCCTGCGGTGAAGCGGTGCTTATGGCAAGGCGCAGTTTGCCAAGGCCTTCTCACCACATTGAACATCTGGATGCCGGGTATTGATTGCGCATGAATCTGAATGAACTTTAGCCTGACGAGGCATGATTTGGATGCTCTGAATAATTCATGCAGATGAATTACATGGTATGATATGGTGTGATACAATGAATGAGCTCAGCTTCGCTTCTCAGCACACTGAGACCGCTCGCCACAACCAGTGGCCGGGGGCAGTCACTCTTCTATGATAAGATCAAGTTTTGGACATCACCGCTCAAAGCATGTGGATGCAAACATGATTAGCCCCTGAGTAAGCGCCAGTGCGTCATGTGTGTTTCCTTTCATTGCGTTGGGCCACTAGAACGGAACAATCAGATCTCGACAGTGCATATGAAACAGACAGGCCTCTGTGGCAAGCTCTTGCACAAAGACATCACCGCGATCAAAGTCAGCTATTGGTCAGTTTATCAACTCCATGCGGCTCTGATGACTTTGATGGTACTCGCCTGCACTATGTGGTTTTGCTGACCTGTTGATACTCAAGTGGCGCTTGCTTTGCAACTGACTGTCGGGCTCTTGTATTTCCTATTAATTGAATTTCAATCTCAATTGTCATTGCGTTATGCACACAGGTGAGAACCACCCCCACCCCCACCCCCACCAACTCGCCTGCATTATGTCTCTGACCAGCCCCAACACGTCTACTGTCTTGGGAATTTGTGCCCTGCCAACGACTGCCAGGGTCTTGTTTACGCTTTACGATTTCTACGAGTCAGTCGCCTCTGAGTTCGGGGGTACATCACTTTGGATGTGTAATGTGTGCATTGACGCATTGGGCCACATACGACAGGGACAACAACATCCCTCATATGCAGTGCACGCATCGGTAAGGGTGTCAAAAGGCGTCAACAACACCAGCAGAAACTTGCCTGCATGATATCTCTTATCAGCCCCAGTACATCCTCCTGGTGCGGCTCCACCCGCCGCTGGAGGGTGGCTGTGTGCAAAAGGGTGGCGGCGTGGGACCGCAACTGCAAGGTGCAAGGTTAGGGTTAGGGTTAGGGTTAAGAAGGGCAAGGTCTAGATGAGGAGAAAACAATGGCAATAAGTTGCTGAGGGGTGGTGGCATGGGAACGCAACTGCAAAGAAATGAGGACAAGTCAATATCAATGGACAACTAAACTGCCAGAAAATAAGTATGTGCAAGTGGTGGTGGGGGGAGAGCGGCGTGCATGCATGCGTGAGCGCAGCAGGGTGACGGAATGGGACTATGACTGCAACGGCAACAAGAACAAGGTCTAATTGACGTTAACATTGGCAGCAACAGCGTTGTTCAACAGTCTATTTTCTAAGCGTAGTGTTGTTTCTATCCACAAGCAATCTACACATACTCCTACTTTCTACGGCTTGGTACTACCCTATGGCAACCAAGTGGGCAGGCATGAGGCGAAGGGTCCAGATTACCGATGCAGTGTCCTACTAGGGGTGTAGCCACTGCAGCAGACGTGGCACTTGGCACGTGGCACTTGGCGAATGATCTCGAACCTTGAACTCGAGCTTCTTGGGTTCTTTAGGATGCAAACAAAGTAGTCACAGGTATTCACAAGGTGCCAAAGTCTGGGAAAATACCGGGAAAATACAGGAGTGCAGTTAATGTGGCAAGTCACAACCATACTCGGGATGACCGATCAAAGAAAGGAATACAATGACCCAAAGCTGACCTGTAGCTCGGGGTGCACGTGCTGCATGAGCGCCACGGCCACCTCGGGCCATGTGCGGCAGGGGGCGGTGGCGGCATCCTCGTCTCCAGACAAGACGGTCAGCACTGCACGCACACCTGCGGGGCGACAGCAACAAACAGCAATCATGTGGAATCCTACCGCTATATCATAGCCTACCCTGTATGCGGTTCCACCCTGTGCTATGCTGCTCCACCGCGTCTACCTACCTTCAGGAGATACACTCAGATATCCAGTGTTGACAGTACCCAGCCCCACCTTGAGCGGTGCTTGTGCTGTGCTGCTCCACGGCCTGAAACAGCTCGGCAAACTGCTGCTCCAGGGAAGCACACTGCGACTGCCAGCGGAACCTGAACCAAACCAAATCAGACCTCAGAATAGTATCAGCGGGATGGCAGAACAATCACATCACGCCAGACCAGCCAGCAGACCTGGACCAAACACGAAACCGAACTAGTCAGGTACCAGTGTTGAGCCAGAATGAGTGTATGGTACAGCCAGCACTGGGACTGCCAACGGAACCTGAACCAAACAAAACGGACCCGCCAGCCAGCAGCTATGGACAGGTAAAACAAAAGGTCTGTTTGTTTTCATTGTTCCGCCCTTCCGTATACATCAACATGGCATTCCACACACGCGCACCAGCGTCCTACAGCTTGGTTCATTTCATCAAATCGCTGTGCCTCGTTTTCTGCTCATTTAGCTTGGTTCAGACCGCCTGCGCTTTCTGCCCTCTTCCAGTCTCTCATCATGCTTCTGTCCACCCCTTTTTTCCATGCAGGCTTTCAATTACTCAAGACTCTGGTTCTGCAATTTGCTCCGCTTCCCCTTCCTTGCCACACATCCGTCTCTCTCACACGCACACACATACACACACGCACACACACACCTGTGTGCTGTGAACTCTGCCATGTTATCGTAGTCTCTCCCTTCACTCGCGGTGGCTCCCCCGCCCTCCACTGGATGGTACAGGCGGCGGAAGCGGGGCATGCCGCGGAGCATCAGGTACAGCGCGTCCACCAACTCATGCTGCATGGGGGGAGCATTATTGTCATTATCATTTTTAGTACTAATACTAGATATTAGAACTGGCATTACTATGATCATAATTATTATTATTTTCATTATTACTGATATTACTACCATTGTTATTATTGCTATTGTCATTGCTATTTAGCAGCACTCAACCTCTCAGCTCTACAGCATCAAGGTGAGAAGCTGCAGTGTTGAGTGCTAGTGTGAACAGCTATCCCTAGTGCTAGTGTGAACGTCAGAAGCTTCAGGGTGAAGCCATGTCGTCTTGACACATCGTCTTTCCATCTGCTTCCCAATGATCTTGCTCCCACCTGCTGTGCCTCTTCCCTGGGCAGGTTTGCCCCTGGCCTGGAGGCTAGCTGCATGGCGTCATGGGCCTTGAGTAGGGCCATGGCGTCACGCATACGACCCACACTTACAAGGTGCACCGCACATGGCCTGCATGCACACACATGGGTCACATCAGGGCCATGGCGTCGCGCATGTGACCCACACTCATGGACGAGGTGCACCACACATGGCCTGCATCAAAACATAACACGTCGTTTGCTTGCATCCAGCAGATCAGCGCCTGAATTGTCTCGTTTCTAGTACCGCAAGCTGTGTATCCGCAGTAAGCAAAAAGCTGTGTAGTGATACTAACTGTCACGATTGCCAGCTTGGTTTAGCTTGCCATGCCACTCCTGCCCTAGTTGAGATTGCTAGCGTTCATATTCCTCCTATTCTTCGAGTCTTCCGCTACCCATCAATAGTCCTCTGCCATATCTGGCCTATCCGTATTTCTCATGAACCACTTCACGTCAAACCCACCAATGGTCCTCTGCCATATATGGCCTATCCGTATTTTTCATAAACCACTTCACGTCAAACCCACCAATAGTCCTCTGCCATATCTGGCCTATCCGTATTTCTCATGAACCACTTCACGTCAAACCCACCAATAGTCCTCTGCCATATCTGGCCGGCCGCACGTCATGAGGTGTTGCATGCGTTCAGGCAGGCTGGGCCCAGTGCCAGAGCATCCGTCCAATGTGTCACTGTGCTCGGCCAACCAGGCAGCGAAATCCTGCATTCAAGAGCATGAGCAATGCAACTCCGATTGCAGCTGATGGCAAACTTCATCATGTTTGCAGCAATCCTTGATAGTCCATGCTATAATAATGATGATGTTTTCTTGCTTGTTTGTCATCTGCTGTCAGATAACCACATGCTTGCCTTTCCTTTTACTTTTCCCTCATTATGCCAGTATACATCCTTTCCGGCCCATATCCCCGTCCTTGTACGACCCATAACTTTGCAAGGTGTACCCAGTCTCATTCCTTGCTGGCTTTACTGAGGCGTGTGGATAGCACCACCTGTGGTGCTATATACGTCTCGTCCCTGACAACCCTATTTGGGCCTGTCTTTGTGGCGCAGGGCGGCCCTTGACATCGGCACCTGACCCCGGCGTGCCTGGGACGTTCGCATGCTTGTTTAGTTAGTAGCATATCTTGATTCTGTGCCATTGACCAGCCCAGAGTCATCAACCCTGTTCCCGCCTGTGCTATGTACCGCTCCCCCGATGGTATGGTGATTTCATTGTGCTTCTATTGCCACAGATAGCGATTGTACTTCTGTGACAATGGCCAACTCCCTCCCCACCTGTGCCGTGTACCCCTCCCCCGATGGTATGGTGATTTCATTGTGCTTCTATTGCCACAGATAGCGATTGTGATTCTGTGACATTGGCCAAATTCCTCCCCACCTGTGCCATGTACCCCTCCCCTGATGGTATGGTGATTTCATTGTGCTTCTATTTTCACAGATCGTAATTGTAATTTGGTGGCATTGGCCAACTCCCTCTCCACCTGTGCCATGTATCCCTCCCCTAATGGTATGGTGACGTACAGCAGCTCCAGCAGGCCCCACACCGCAGCCTCCACAGGCATGCTTTCAGCATTCGCCCTGCAGCATGCACAATATAATTTGATACAACATAAAGTAACACAGTGCATGAGCTCCAGCAGGCTCCAAACCGCAGCCTCAACATGGCATGATGTCGGCATTCGCGCCGCAACACGTACCATAAAGTGGACAAAAAGTACGGTTGACACGTAGTGACAGCAAATAGACACTAGGTGAAAAAACAGAATGCTATTCGAAAGCGGCAAGTGTTACCAACGCACACCACACACACATACCGCAAAGCTGACTGACTCCCAGTCGGGGACACCCTCCACATGCCATCTAGCCCATCACCATCTAGCTTTGATACATCTGGATTTAATACATCTGGTTTTGATACACTGTGAACATTATCATATTTCTGTATAGAGTACCTTGAGCCGGAGGGCTTGCCCCCTTGTCTTTTGGGCCCCATGAAAGTAGTAAGTTGTACCCACTCCCCTGTACAGTGACCCACTCCCCTTTACCTTCTTTGGAGAAGCTGTTCCCGAACCGCCATAGCGTACTCTGCCTGGCTGGGCGCTGGGCCAACACCTGGGCCAACACCTAGAAACGGATGACATAGTGACATGCCGAGGCACATCGCTGATAATCCAACATCGTTGTCTCTGATGCCTGTTCATATGTCGCTGTGGGCATGCGTGGTAATCCATATAGGCATGTCCGTGATGTAGGTTGGGATGCTGACATCAGTCCCCGGCACCAGCAAGATTGTCAATCACATGATGGAAGCGGCAACTGCGTGAGAGCGGACATGGAGGCGTAGTGATGGGATATGTGTGCATTGCCTGCAGCTGTTTGGAATCTTACCTGGGTTTTCTGTTGCCTGTGCCAACTGAGCAGCCATGGGCGCGATGGCTGTTGCGACTGCTTTGTGGGCAGGTCCAGATGTGCTCCTGCGTCAAGCTTGCAGACATGGAAGGCATGATCAAGGCACAGATGCTTGTAGCATGCAGAAGGCTGAGGTTGAAGCAGCCAGGCTGCCATTCAATCAGGACATGCATATTCAAAACTCACCAGATCACAGTGGATTGGAACGACATGGGCTCCTCATCTGCAGCAAACTGCGCCTCAGGTGGCCGCAATTCAATCAAGCGGATCTCCGTTCCCTGGCCCCAGGAGAATGAAAGCCTGGCGCTGGGTGCGCACCGAACGGTGGTGATGTCCGTGGAATCCATTCTACCCCCGTGGCTGTGAATTAAACATCACGATCTCGATCATGGCCATCTGCAGCAAAGTGTCAAAATGCGATCAAATACAGCATGTGGTCGGTTACGCAAAAAGGGTTTGTGTTGGCCTTGACAGCCCTTGGTGCGCAACTTACATTCAGATATTTGCACAGTGAATTGTGCGTCAATAGATCTTCCCTTGATCAACTGGATGTAGGTTAGGCCCTGGACGCAGACACATGGCACTGGCGAAGGCGCTCGCAGCCTTGGTTCAGGCACAGCCTGCATCGCCGATCCCACCATACGCAGAGAAGTTTGCCCTGGAGGATGGCACGTTCAGCTTTGATGTCGTATGCCAATCCAGCCGGGCACGCATAGCATGCGCACTGCTCAGCCCAGCAAGCTACCCGCAGTCTGGGGCCTTTCTTTGCAGCCAGGAAGGAGCCAACAGCCAGCAACAGGAGGCCCTGTCAGCTCTGAGCGAGAAGAAGTTTCCGAATGTCACGCATCTGCAGGACGTTGTGCAGCAGGTGATGCCTTACCCTAGGGTTTTGATAGGTCTTCGGTTGTTTACATCCGCAAAGACCTACCTGCCCCTTAATACTGGGATTGCTCAAGAAGCATACGACAAGATCAGTAACGATAAAGGGATACCTGCTTTGCCCAGGTCTACTCGCCAACCTGTTGTGCATGCCACATAGTCATTGCATGTGACCACTAAAAGCCAAACATCTGAAACAATGCACAGCAGTGCCATTGACAACACGTCCTGCTCGCGCACGTGTATGATTGAGACGTAAAATGGTTGCAGTGTAACGGCATGGGAACCTTATTCCACAGCTTGGCTGGCATGATACAGTAACATGGCTGAAGTTTGCCTAATGGTTGGGCTGGCTAGGCGTATTACTGTGGGTACTGTTTGCAGCAGCAACACGGCATCAGCACGGCTAGCAGTCAGGCCAGCTAGGCGTATCACTGTGGGGACTGTTTGCAGCAGCAACACGGCATCAGCGCGCCTAGCAGTCAGGCCAGCTAGGCGTATCACT
>QAXH01006752.1:0-13033 GCA_004335635.1 Chloromonas sp. AAM2 | reverse complement strand
CCCCGATCATCTCAGAATGGCCCTAGAATTTGAATGTAAGCCCCCTGGAGGGTATCTAAGCCATTGCCGTAAAGAAATTGGGACACTCCCTGTATAGGTCGAAAGTTAGGCTTCTGCACCCCTCCTGGCTACAAGCATAATAAAAAACAATGCAACTACAAATCTCCCTCTGTTGCTTATTTCCTGCAATGCGTGCAGGATGTAGAGAGGCGTTTTGGAAAGTATGGTCGTGTGACTGAGGTGAGAAATCCAGCAGAAAATAAGCAGCACCAGATGCTGGACAGGCGCAATACCTAGCTGCTGGCATGAGGGCTGCGGATCAGCAACGACACATCATGTCGCTGTACACCTTTCTGCCTACTGCAGGTGCGCATCGTCCGCGATACCATGGGCAAGTCAAGAGGATTCGGCTTTGTGGCCATGGATAACGAGGACGACGTCAGGGAGGTAAGAGATTGCTCGAGGTACAGGAAATCCTGGCAGAGCATGTTGTCATGCGAGTAGGCCTGACTATTGCCAGTGCTTCAGCACTGGGTGCGCCCGAGGTAGTATCAATGTCCGACCAGCTGTGCTCATTTCGTGTGTTGTTGCGTGCGCTGCAGTGCATCCGTGCCATGAACGGTCGCGACTGGGAGGGCAGGCGCCTGCAGGTGGAGCTCTGCAGGAACCCCAAATGATAGTCATTTAATTGGGGGCACAGCCACAGGTTGCCAGCCACGTGGGCCGGCTGTTCAGCACTTGGAGGCCGGGGCTCCTGGCACGTCTCAACAGTTTGCATGTCAGTGGCCCATGAGCAACACGTCAAGGCTGGCCATTCGGAAGCTATTCAAAGGATGGGCTTTTGCAGGCAGGGGTTGCTGATGTTGCGAATCGCATGTACCTGGGATCTGCTGTTTGCTGCCTCTCGCCTGTCTGGTCACCTGGTGCTCTTGCTGGTGGTACGAATGACCTGACAAGTAGCCATGCTATGGACATCGACAGGTGAGAGAGGTAACGGGCAATTGAGGAACGTTTTCAGCCTAGCAGTCCGAGACACTTCTAGGACGATGCGGACAATCAGACAGCCCCTCAACAGCGCACGACTCTACCAAGGGTGTTGGCCTGCAACCCACCCATCAGGCACTTGAAAGATTGTGTGTTGGTCTGTGCTGTCTGGCAACAGTGGTAGCCACTGACACATTATCAACAATTGGAATTGATTTTTCTGTTTGCTCATGTCCTTCATGTAGTGTCATACAAAGTAAGGCCGGGCATTCAACCAGACACACATCCGTACCTGCCGTACGAATGTACCTCTTGAACGCCTGTACCCGCGGTACGCTGCCTGTACCTGTTCTGCTGTACGTTTGTACCTCTTGAACGCCTGTACCTGCGGCACAATGCCCCTACCTGTTCTGCTGTACGTCTGTACCTGATGTACGTTTGTACCTGCAAAAAGCCCGTACCTGCGGTACCCTGTATGCCTCGCTCGGTCCAGCATCGCCCAGCACTGACATCCTCCAAGCTGTTGGTGGGTTTGGGGCCGAGGTTGTGATCGTGATTGTTGCTGGCAAACCTCCAGACGGTCAGGGATGTTGCGAGATAATACTTGCTAGCACAGAGTACGCTGTCGCTTTGAAGGTCATCGTCAGCTGCAGGTGCAGGTTACATGCATGGACCAAAGGCCGTGAGCACAAAGAATGCGGAGAGAATGCTGCCGGCATTTTAAGTGAACGGCACGGAACAAGAAAAGTAGCATTGCAATGGCGAGCCATGCTTCTTATTTTGATGATTGCCAACCACAAACAGCTGCTCTGCGCACCATTCCAACCAAAGCATTCACAGCGAAGGCAGGGCTGGGCGACAGACGTGGAGCCAGTGAAGTTAGTTGTTACCATCATGGCAGCTGCACTTGCAAAACGATGGAGGCTGGCAAAGCCCTGCACCTGAATGGCAGGGACTGCCCTGAGGCTTGCGTGACGTCTCGGAATACCACAGTAAGGTCAATTGTCTGATGCTGTGGTTGCTGTTGTTGAATGTCATGTGTGTCCGGCCCAGGAGCAAAATAAGAGGGGAGTGAGGATAAGTTGTGAGGCAGAGCCACTCCTATCAAGACACTGTGACGCAGTGAGCGGCCCTCTTTTGTTGTTGTGTGACCTGGTTATGATTACGGGTTTCATGGTGGTTGCATCAACAAGATGATAACGTGTATGGTTAGTAGCGCTGAGCAAGCAGTGTATACACACTGTGTTTGTGTCTCAGTCTGCATCGCCGGCTCTACGTGCACCAAGCACACCTACACAGCAGAACCAGACTGTCACAGGCCGGGCAGCTGCTTGCAGGCAGCATGGCAGAGGCGGCTCCCTTCCTTAACACAGTGAGCCTGCAAAGGAAATGGAACGCTGCGTCATCACCAGCAAAGTTTCTGGCACATTGCAGGCCATTCAAAGATATTCTTGTCAAATAGCTGCGACGGACTGGGCTCCTGGCACTTCTATCAGAATGGAAAGTCTTCCCTAGAATTGAAAGTTTTCTTGCTCTTTAGTTGCTGACATGTGCCGTGTAACATGTTCCCTCCTGTATGACGCGTCATGATGGCAACAGATCACTGCGCAAACCCAACACGTTTGACCGTGTTGACAGCAAGACATAAGAAGTGAAGCACCCTCGTACAGTTTCAAGTGCGGACAAACCAAAACGACCGTCCTGTCCTGCATGGATTGCGAACATCGACAAATATAAAGGCATCACGGGTCGGTCGGACAGCCGCGTCTGACTTCAAACAGTGCCGAGCGCTTCAACGCCAGCTACAACAATTTACCTACTTGATTTCCCTACTTAAGACACACACGGCTGAGGTGCATCTTAACAATTGGAAAGAACCAAGTTGGTGCGAAGAACCGAGATGAGGATGAACCAGTGACGTGTGACAGTGAAGTTCCTCTTCGGGATGCACACATAGAAAATGCTTCTATGAGAACAGGAACAGTCGCAAATCGGTCTGTAGAATCGCAGGACTCAGAAGTCAATCTCGGAATTCAATCCAGATTTACGGCTTACGTCAACTCTTTCACAAGAAATGGGCGTTATTGCAAAGATTCAGGCTGCGCTCACAGGCGAGAAGAAGTACAACAACACGTACTGGTGAGACGACAGTCCGTCAGCCCGTAGTGGCTGCACATTGGCTTGAGCAGTGTCGAATGCTCTCCAAGGTAGCAGGCAGAGAAGGTCTGCCTCCAACACATTGCGCCCTGAGGCCAGCCTCTCACAGCGCATCAGACCCGCAAATGCAGCTTCCTGGCAGCATCATGCTCGCTTTTTTGTTGCATCAGTCCTGCTCAAGCTCCACACGCTGCTCTGCTTGTCTCTGCCGCTCTCATTGACTCCTTGCCTCCTTACCGTGTAGGCTGCTCAGACACGGCCGCAGCTTGGCCAATGAGGCAGAAGTAATCGTCAGCACCAGGGTGAGATGTCAGACCCAGCAAACCAGCTGTGTGGTGGCACAACAGTGTGCACTCGCACCATGGTAGACCATAGCCCATACAGCATGTAGCATGCAAATGGCAGGAGGGCGTCTGCACCTGGATGCATCAAAAGAATGCATTACCTGCTATGCTGCTGCTGAACTACGCTTGCAGGAGAATGGCGTGATGGAAAAGTGGGGCCTGGCGCCACTCGGTAAAGAGCAGGCTACAGCCGCAGGGTAGGTTGCGGGCTTGCATGCTTACCTGCTGGTCAGGTCCAGTGGCGATCGTGTTATGGTTGTCTGCTAGGGTGTATGTCGAACAACGGTGCCACTGGCTTGCTTGGCGCACCAGCATACAGGACCTGCCTCCTGTTGGGCACGATGTGGAAGCTTCACTCACAGTCCGTGCAAAAACATGCATATCAACCTGCAAGGCTGTGTTTACTCCAAATCTCTTGCATGGTCGCCCCTGCTACTGACACTGTCATTGCATCAATCACATATTTTGTAACCGTAGCAATCAAGGCAAACACAGGCCAGGCGCAGCTGCGACATGATTGATGCGCCTTATGATGGTGCGTGCAGGAAGAAGCTGGCTGAGCACCTTCAGGGTGCCGAGCAGCCCTGCCTGGTGATGGTTTCACCCTTCGCCAGGACGATGGAAACGGCCAAGCTGGCAGCCGCAGAGGTGCGCTGAGTGCCGACAGGCGGCTTGTCCATCAGCACTTGACCAGCTGCGGTCGTCATACCTGCATGTTAGCAAACAACAACGTAACGTTATTGTGGCCAGTGCAACACGCTGTTTGCTGGCATCCCTGCTGATATGATGGCTGTTCGGGTCCAAGGCAAACAGGCCTTTGAAATTCTCCTCCTTTGCTGTTTCATGCTCCCACAACCGCTTCCATGCAGTCAGTGTAGTACATGCAAGTGCATGTATAGCCTTCTGCACTCCTGACGCGAGCCCTACCATGACTGATGTGCCATGTCGCAGGTGAACGTTCTGCCCGAGTCCTTCCAGGTCAGGGAGGAGCTGGTTGAGCGCAGCTTCGGGGCGGCCGCTGAGCTGGGGCCGTACGCAGGTGAGCAGCAGACTGCTCCCAGGCCACCAGGCAGACATTCGTTATGGCTTTCAACTCAGCGAGTGCAGGGACAACCATGCCGCGTGGAATTGGGTGCATGAGACTCGGGTGCATGCACAAAGCAATCAAATCAAATGGAGATAACAATGGCAATGGCAACAATGGCAATGGAGTAGGGAAGCTAGGGAAAGCTAAGCACATGCGAGCGGAGCATCAGCTCTGCTTTTGTCAGAGGGCCTGTTCTGGCTGTCTACACTAGGCTTTCGAGGTTGGCGTTGACAAGGTGGTTGCCCACAACTGTAAACACACGTGTCTGTTGCGGTTGTTTCAGGTAACTATGACGCCGCCTGGGCCAAGGACACAGAGGACCTGGACGCACGCCCCGGCGGCGATGGGGAGAGCGTCAACATGGTCATCACTCGCCTCAAGGGACTCTTCCAGGTGGGAGGACAAGCAACGAGAGACCAGCTTTGGACTTGCAGTGGCGGTTGTTTGCTGCGTCGGAGGAACAATAAAATATATCCTGTCCTTAGCTGTAGGGCAGAGCTTTGGCACTGCTGTCGCTACTTGAAATGGCAGATGTGTACTGCACTTTGACAATGACGAAACACATGCTACTTCTGACCTCCAATGTATGTATTTGTCACAGGAGCTGGAGTCCACCTACCAGGGGCGAAACATCCTTCTGGTGTCACACGGCGATGTGTGCTCAATCTGCCAGGTGAGGAACCGGCACTGATGAATAGGATAAGAGGTCAGTGGGGAATATAGTAATAGTTTATGCTGATAGCACAACCAGGGGCGGTGTAAGGTCTGTTCTGTTGTCTGCACAAACCAATGCGTGTGATGAAGCATCAAAAATAACTTGTGCAGAGCAGTCCACAAACAGCATAAACGAATATGTGTGCAACTGCTTTTAGAGAGTTACTGTCGTACATCGTATGACATCTGGGCACAGCCACTCCCCGGCCTCAGCGGCCCCCAGTGCACCACTCATAAATATTTCTTCTGTTGCTTCGCTCCTGACTTGCAGGCATCCATGGCTCCTAAGGGAGGCGACCCCCACTTCCACATTCGGGACTGTGCATTTGAGAACTGCGAGCTCAAGAGGCTGAACTGAGCGATGCAAATGTATGACTCACTGGCTGCCAACGCTCGTTCGCAAGATGGATAAATGTGCAGACAACACAACAAACCCTAATCGTCGAGAGATCCCATGCTCTGAAGTAGTGATTTGATTTGTTAGACAGGCCAGGACTGTTACTAACAATTCATCCGGGTACTATCTATTCAACAAGGGTTGAGGACCTCTGAAGACTTCCACTCAACTCTCCGCAGTGTATATAGCGTACAGTAAATGTATTGTGCCGGACTGACTTTCCCTCTGCATCACCTGCGATTTTCCTCCTTACATGCAACAAATGTAACAAGACGTGGACGTGTCCTGCAGAATGTGTTATGCAAGCTGTCTGTTGGAGAGGAACTGACAGAAAGGTGCAAGTTTACAAGCGAAACAATGCAGCTCCTGCTCAGGCTGGGCTGAAGAAGTTAGGTCACAAATACCTGAACACCTGAAGAGAGATTGTCAGGTGCGTATTCCTTGGAGAGATTTTGTGCCTAGCTGCTGTATACTGGGTTAAACCATGAAAAATCATGTGATGATGATGACACAGAAAGCAGATGGGAAGGATGATAAGACAATGTGCAATCAACACATCTATCGGCTGTTTGTACAATGCGATCTGTCACAATGTGGGCGTGCACGCCATTCGCACGCTCACGGATTGGAAGCGAATGACGATCTTTTCTATATACATCTACATCTGACAGTAGCCTGTACAGCACGTCCTGGCTCATGTATGTGTTAGACGAGTAGTAGCAACTAGACGGGAGAAAGCATGGTACATCTTGTCATCCTCCTTACAGGCACAAGTCATTGCGCAACAGTGTGCGGCAGACCCAAGATCAGGGAGTCAGGCTTGATGCCAGCACACAAAATGGCAAGACACTGACTGTTCGCGTGACCACATACTGACACATATATGACACGCCTGCTGAGCAAAGCCAAAACACCAGCACACCAAACGCAACGAAAGAAAACTTGAAGAGGTAGGCAATCGTTCAACGACAAATCAGGTTGCTGCAACAGCAGTGTTAAGAACTACAGCAGGGAGTGCGCACAGGTTGCCACAACCCGCTGGTGCATGGGCCGCATGTGTGCCTGTATCAGTCTATTACAAAGGCAGTATGCCATCAAATCGTTATCTGAAAACGCTGCCATGTTCATTCAGACAAAACCCAACTGTTGTACAAACCCAAAGGCTCAGTTAAGCCCAACGAACCAGCACCAAAAGCGAGGCAGGACTGATATGTCGAGGCTGCTGCTGCTCATGTTCTTTTCCTGACCCTTGCCTGGCAGGCAGCCCTGCCAGAGCTTGGTTTCTTTTGTTGAGGATTGGGAGTTTGTGCAGCTCAGGTTTGATGGTAGCTTGAATACAAAAGTTAGTTTGGAAACATCAAGTTCAACACTTCAAGTGCGATCTCAGCAAGCCAAAACTTGGCACGTGCATGTGTGCAGAGGCACAAAGGTCAAGTGTATCAGACACCCAAAGCGCTGTAGTGCAGGCTTGGTCGAGCATTCCTCTTCAAACCCGACCCATCTCTTAAACACTATGCTTCCCCGACATCCACCCTCATGGCCTGTTCTATTCGTTCATCAGACACCTATATTACACCTACACTGGAAACGCAAGTGCAGGCATGAAGTCAGAGCACATGCTGTTCTACGTACAGTCCCCAGCTCACGGGAACCACAACTACTGTCGCCACCAGGAGCCTGCCCCTCACAAGTGTGTGTATGCTGCTTGCTTTGCGGCTACAACCCACACCGAGCTTTGTGTGAAGTGTTGCAGCTGCAAACTGTACCATCGCCATGCCATCCTTTTCAGTTCTACAACTGTACGCAGTTGCACAGCCCCATCCCAATCACGCGTCCACTGGGCACAGGCACAAGCTCGATGATAGCAAGCGCCCGCACCAACTATCAACGACAGGGACAGACTCGACGGGTTGAAATGGTTCGTGAGCCTACCCAACTGGCACATGCCTGCATGCTGGTGCCAAAAACGCATCCAAGCCTACTCGGTTCAACAATCTCAAAACCGAAGATTAGAATTGAGTTTACTGATACACACGAAAGAAAAAGGGCGCACCACAACACATGCCCCAAACATTCCAAGCAGCACTGGTGTTGCACGTTGGCAACACAGGCAAGAAAGCTATGCGTGCATTTCTGCTAGCGAACAAGCTTCAGGGGGTGCCGACCAAACAGTTGTTGCTGCACCATTGCTGTGGCGCTCATGAGTCCGTTGTGGTTGCACACCACCCGTCCGTTGTGGTGTGTCCGTTGTGGTTGCATGCATCCTAACCGGCCTGACGTGGAGCCAGTCTACAGCCTCACAGCGTATCCCCGGCTATGTCATGCGGGACAGCTTACTGGGCACTCGCGGGATCAGCAGGGACGCTGTACGCTTGCTGCCCACCGGCCCCCCTGACGGCGACAACAGACCTCCTCCGCCCAGACTCGCCCCCTGCGCCCAACCCCCTGCGGCATTCCCCGCCCCCTCGCCCTCCTCCGAATCCATCAGCCAACTCGCATCCAGCTCCCCACCGTACGCACCGTAGTCATCCCCGTTAATGGACGCCCCTTGCAGGCTCCCTGCAGGCCCCACAGACGCCGTGTTCGCCCTGCATTCCGACACCTCGCTGACGTCCCACAAGCCGCTGGTGCAGCCCGTCAAACCAGCTCCCGCCCGCACACACCCCGCAGCGCCTGCCTGAACATCATCACCCAACAAAAAATCAATACCTGCATCCTCGCTGATTTCGCCGCCTTGGTTACCGGATGGTATGAGCGGTGCAAGGACGGCCATGGCAGGCGCTGTGTTGGTTGTTCCCATCCCTGAAAGCGGCATCATCACCACGGAGCGTGTGCTGGCCGCACTGCTGAAAGAAACCGCTGCATCCTCCACCGACTGGTGTGCCTTAGGCGCCTGCTCCCCCGCTGCCTTGCTCAACCCATCCATCACCGTGCTCCCGCCCAACAAATCCTCCTCGTCACCCACGCCCGCGTCATGCCCAAACAATACGAACGACCCGAACAAGCTCCCCGCACCGCCCGCGCTGCTGTCCGCTCGCACCCGAGTGACGTCTCCCAGCACAGCCACTCCGCTGCCGCCGTCTTCGTCTCCTAGCCGTTGCTGCGCGGCGCATGTGAACGCGCTTTCCAACCCAAGGCTGGGCAACGGCAGTGGCTGCTCTGTGCTATCGGCGTCTGCTGGCGGTGGCAAAACATGCCCTGCTGCCTCTGCCGCCGCCACCGCCTTTGCCAGCACGTCCGACCATGCGTCAGTGCCCACCTGCACACCCAGCTCACGTTCCACATCCCCCCGCAGCGGGTGTGAGGCGGGCAGGCGCGCAATCACACGCATGAGCACGGGCCGCTGGGCTACATCGTCCAGCGAAGACAGACGGCCGCGCTCTGCGTCCAAGTCAGCGTCACCATCTGGCCTGGATCGCTTGCCATCAAGCTGGTCCACTGCATCTGCGAAAACCAAATCACACAAGCCAGACCCCGCTCAAGAGATAATGCTGTGTACCCTGAACTCAGCTGTCTTGAGCCAGCCTGCCGTTTCTGCCCTGTAGCAGCACCTGCAGTATGCCCGCGCACCCCTGGCTGCTGCCTCCTGTGATGATGGAAGCACACCAAGCGAAACACATGGTCGTGCGTCCCTGGCCTCACACCAGCCTCACCTTGAAGTGATTCCTCTGCCTGTGCGCCCGGATGACATCCTGAGCCAGTTGACACCCCAGTTTGATCCCCGCTAGCAGCCGCTGTGCCCTTCACGTGCACCTGTGGACGCCAGCGCAGCCGCACAGTGGCTCAGTTCTTGGCCGGTCACAGCAACAATCCTTACCAACGATGTTTTCCACAGGCCATTGAAGTGGTGGATGTGCAGGTGGCCTTACCGCAAGCCGCTCAGGGTTTGTCAAGTCGTAGTAGTCCCCGCCCAATGTGCCCCGAGCTGTGCGCCCAGGCTGGGAAACGTATGCCACATACTGAGCCTCAAAGTCAAGCAGCTCGCTGGCGATCTGCACAGCGCAGCAGGTGCAGACAGATGCAAATGCTTGCCAGGTGGTTTTCCCAAGTGGCCAGGTTCCCTAGCGTCTAGACACGTGAGTACATGGAGTTCATGTGCATTCACCGCTTCGTCACTGCATGGAATTAGTTTGGCAGGGAAGCAATGCAGGCTAGTGTTTCCAACTGGCTATGCCCATTGGTCCTGCTAACCTGTTGCTCTGGCTTGCCAGCCTCCTGCTGGTCATCCTCCTGCACATCATCGCTGGTCCCATCCACAAATGCCTGCAGGATTTCTGCTCCAGGAGGTGTGGCTAGCGCGCCTGGACATGTGCTGGCCAGCTGCTCCCCACTTGTGATGGCGCGACGTAGAACAAACCTGAAGGCAGACAACAGCACGAAACCAGACCCACGTGAATGTGGTGCCAGGTGAAGCTGAGGAGCTGTTCTTTGTGTACGTGTCTGCTGCCGGACCTTGTCCCCTTGCGCAC
This sequence comes from Chloromonas sp. AAM2, assembly GCA_004335635.1. Lineage (NCBI taxonomy): Eukaryota > Viridiplantae > Chlorophyta > Chlorophyceae > Chlamydomonadales > Chlamydomonadaceae > Chloromonas > Chloromonas sp. AAM2. Next base: position 2,881 of record QAXH01006752.1, on the reverse strand, counting down.
GAGCTGCATGCACGACCTTTCACAACCACTCCAACTACTTCAAGTGTTGGACGAGCTCAGAGATCGCCCACCTACCTCCAATTCGGTATCTCCTCCAGCTCTTCCGAAGAAGCCAACAACCTAGTTACGGTGACCCAAGCCGCCATCAGCAGGTGCAAAAGCCGTGAACGGCAGGTGTCAGGAACGCCTGCGTATCGATATGGCAAGCCGCAGTGAGCTGAAAGACGACGACAAATATTGGTACTCATGGACGGCACAGGCCGCCAGCGCTGGGCACAGCCAACAATTGTCACGGCCACGCTGGTGTGCATCTGCCGCATTGGTGAAGTCATGAGATGGAAGCCCTCGGAAGAAACCTAAGCATGCTTGCAGAAAGCATCAGAAAGCGGCAAATCGACAGATGCCCTCGCACCGGCACAGGTTAAGCGAGCGACATCTTACCTCTCCAATCGTCTTCTTGCTCCATAAGCAGACTGAGCGCCTCCAGTTGCTGAAAGGCGGGCCTGTGGTCACCCTTCTCGACCGCCGCGCGCGCAGAAGCTAGCACGTTCTCGACAACCTGCAGACGAAACGTTGTTTGATGATAGAGTGTGGTATGGCTGGCTGCCTGTATAGCTTATGCAAGGGTTGTTGGAGCATGCCATGCAGGGACTGCCAGATGTCGCGTGCACTGGCTGGCATCACTGGCTCACCTCCACTTGAGCCCAGCATCTGAACTCCGAGGACTGCACGTCGACACACTGTTGCTTGGCGTCCCGCTTATTGAGCTCGTCGTCCCACGAGGCAATCAGTAATTCTGCCTCCTCTGAAGGTTTATTCGCTCGAGTATCCTGTCGCTTGCGGAGCAGGCCCATTCCTCCCATGGTTCGCCAACTCGTTCGTGTGGGATTGCGGCTGGTTGCAAATTGTTAAAAGGTCTTTAGAAGGCTCGGACTCCAGATGCCTTTCCACTGTAACTGGGTCGCACATACGATTGCGGAATTGCCAAATCACAAGTGCTGTGGAAGGAATAAGGTGTGTTGGACCATGGCGGTTTTGGTTTCGGAGGAAGATGTGACATCAGTGCCTGTGGCAGAACTCCGACTTGAGTTTAGTTATGGGATCGAAGACCACTTACCATAAGTGGCACCTGGCTTCCTTATCAGATAAGGTGAGGAGATGCAGTGGCAATCCTGACATCGGTCCTTCCCAGCACAGCACCAAGGTGCAACTCAGGGAGTTCAACCCGTTCCACTCAGGATATGCGCCGCCAGATATGTAAGTGGGCCGCCTCTGACATACCTCACAAATCACTTGATGCAATTGAAACTGTGCATGGGCAGCTGGTAAGGCTCTCTGTCACAGGCCAATAAATTGCTGCAATGCCCGGATAATGGCTGGAAGGAATGCATTATTGGCTCGGATCAATCTGTGATGCCATGCACGTACAGGCAGCAAACCGATCGTTGGCTTTGGTTTGCAGGATATTCGATAGACCAGCAAGATGGCTCAGAACTCAAAACCACTCTTCGCCGCCAGCCATAAGGCTCCAGGTCAAGCTTCATGTCAGATTGATGGGCGGATTCTCCTCTACCGCTCGGCTGTCTCACGTGTGGTGTTAGCCCTTCTGTACCGGTTGCTGACGTACAAGGCTGTGCTGTACGTGCGCGCACAGCTACCAGCCGAGCAGGTGTGGGCACCTCCTAAATCAACAAACACACATACACGCACGCGCACAGACATGCATGCGCACATACATGGGTTCTAAGGTTGCTGATGCGGTTCACAGCCTGATCACGCACAATGATTATGATTACGCCTGGCTGTGCTGGAGGTCACAAGCATGTCACTCGTTCGCCCTGCTTAGTCATGGGTCAAGCGGGCTTGCCTTACGTACATGTGTACTTTAACCAACTACTACTAGCATCAGTACTTCCTGTCCTTGCCCCCGCAGTCAAGAGTTATGCAATTCAGTATCAAGGCGCACTGTCATAGTGTGGACATGCGCCGGAGACAGGCATAGGAACGCTCCTGTTTTAGTGAGGGCTCTCTCAATCCTGAGGTTGCATCACATAGTGCCCGGTCACGACGCATACTGATACAGTGTGTGTCGCTGCCCTGGGCCCAGGACTGGACGCTTCTGCTGCAAGGGGTGGGGTTCGTCGAGTCCTTGCTATTGCTGGGGGCCCTGTGCAGCGAGCGTGTGAGACGCCACCACCCGCAGGCACTGCTCATTGCACTGGCCGTGCTGGCGGGCGTATCAGTGAGTGAAAGCTCACAAGGACTTCGCTTGCAAACACCGTCTTCTTCACCTGAATGCGCCACCATTGTGCCGTGAATCCACACACCAGGATTGCCATACGCAACAAAGACAATCAGATCCCTTTGATCCACCAGCCTGTCCCGCTGGCATCATGTGCGAGGCATTAACTCTGACCCCGGGCTTGAGACAAACCGCGGATCCAGTGGAGGGCACAACGGCCATGCAACATGTTCATGCTGGCTTGGTGTGAGGTTGGCATTCTATGCTCCACAATCAGTGCCTGTACCTTGCGTTGTTGCACAGGCCGGTCTAGGGGGCAAGGATGCGCGGGACACGGCTGCCAGCGACACGGCTTTCTTCCAGGCCCACGAGCCGGGCTCACTGCAGATACACTTTGGCGGGTTCACAGCGGATGAGTTTGTGCAGGTGCGGGCAGTGCTTTGGTGTCCTGTGCTCCCGGTCTACTGCATGGCGCTGTGCACTGTGCGTAGTGCCAACACTGAGCAATCACTGCTGCTTGAAATCAGGCAGGTGTGGCCATGGCTACAAACAATGCATTTGCAAATCATCATCAACGCCTGTAAGCTTGCGGGTAGGCACAGCAGCAGCCTGTAAGCTTGCGGGTAGGCACAGCAGCAG
>QAXH01006751.1:16718-65108 GCA_004335635.1 Chloromonas sp. AAM2 | reverse complement strand
GTGGCTGGTTTGGCGGGCTCAGGACGCTTGGGCAGTCCCGTGGACAGGTTGTCAATTCGCCGTGCTCAGTGTCGCAAAACCTGCATTGTTCGCAGCGCGAAGCAATTCAGAATACTTTGTGATGCTCTGCAAGCAGGCCGCAGAGAGATTATCTGGCATACACTTGGTATTGCAAAAGTATGGCTCAGCATTGCGGGTCATGCATTTTGGCTGATTTTGGTCCCGCATTTGAAAGGCAATTTGTCCAGCTTTCTGGCATGCCAGCTGGCACCATTGCTTACCTGTCACCGCACACAACCCTGCAGTCTTGATTGCAGTTCATGGAGTTTTCCCCCTGTGCGCTGCTGCACAGGCCGTCCCCACACACCGGGTTGCAGTCCCGCGGGCAGCTGCCCACCCACTCATACGGGGCCCTGGAGCAGCAAGGCAACGAAACAAGGCATGAATTTAGGAGTCCAATGACCATGCAAGGGCATCTCGTAGTGCTCGCACAGGTCGTTTCTCTTCATATTTGACTTGGCTGGAGAAGGGCAGTCTCATGCATAATCAAGAGTGTCTCTCAGTGAATGATCAAGCTTTCTCCCTGGTTGTCTGTTCAGCACAGCACAGCACATGCCTCACGTGCACTTTGGAATCCCGCCATGAGGCCTGCACGTGAAGTGGGCTCCCTTGGATTTGGGAAGTGAAAGCAGTTTCTGCTGCACGTTTGGCAGCGCTGCATACCTGGTTGAGTCGCACACTCCATCGCCGCACACCACCTGGCAATCGCCCGTGATAGGCACATTGTTGTCCTTGGTGTTGGGGCAGTTCTCAGCGTTCTCACCACGGGCGTAGCTGCAACACACCAGTGCGACGCATGCCTCATGACTGTGCATCATGTCGCTGACGTGCAATAGCTGGTTGTCAACGTTGAATTAAGCCAGTCTGTTCAAGTACAGGATGCACAATTGCAATGCCAGCCATATGCATCTTCTAATCTATTTTATAAATGTTAAGAAAGGCAACCTACTCGCAAAAACCGTCTCCACATATGGGAGGGCAGTCAAAGGGGCAGGAGAGGGATGTCTCCTGGCGTCCGGCATCGCAGAAGCAGTCGCCACACACGGGTGGGCAGTCGCCCGGGCAGTTGGCTGCGGTTTCCTGGCCTGTGCAGATGCCATCCCCGCAGATTGGCTGACAGTCCTGAGGACAGTTCCAATACGTTTCCCTGCACGCCAAGATGCATTGCCTAGGTGTCACTTTGACAACAAGGGCCTGAGTGTGAGTATACCAAGTCCTGCATGTGCTCGAACCTGGCAGCTTCCGGGTTGCACCAGACGCTTGAGGCTGTGAGTTCTGTTACTGCTTCAGTTCGCAAGTGATTCAGCTTCGCGCCTGCTAGATGCTTGCCAGTCAGGCTGCTGTTCAAGTTTCGCAATGCTAAGGATTAAACACTCATTTCATTCCTGCACGGATATGGACAAACAATCAACAGACCTGAGCATAACTACCGTATAGACCATATCTCATCCCGCACGGGACAAAATGACATTTGATAAAAATGGTCCCGCAGGTCCCGCACCCGTACCAGAACATTGATCATTTTTCACGCAGGCGTCCCGCAGACACAGCCAGACATCAATATAATTCCGCGCAGCGTCCCCACAGCCACTGTTGTTGAGCTGAAAGGCTATGTTTATGGCTGTCAGACTGGTTGTTCTTGATTCATGCATGCTATAACACTGCTAGGAGCTACACAGCTACTCATTCAATACAAAAATCGTCGTTTTGGTGGTGTGACGAGGCGTAGTACTTTCCGCAGCGCGACATGACAAGGTGTTTTATTTCCCAGCGTCAAAAATAATTATCAAAATTCCCTGCAACTTACCGCAAAAGGGTGAAAATGGGGCTTTGGACCCCGCACCCGCCAACAGTTAATTATTTAATGCGGGATGAGATACGGTATCTCTTTCCTGCGACTCACAGGGGTGGGCGGCAAACTCCGTCTACCACACATGCCGCAGGAGGGGCTGGGGGAATCCTGCCCTTGCAGGCTGGGTCTTCCGCGTCAACGAGCCCGTTGCAATCGTTGTCCAGACCATCTGTGCAGTCTGTCTCCTCTGTCTGAGTGAAGCGGCACAGCTGCACACTGGCATGGGTGGTGTTCTTGTCCAGGAACTGGAGCACAAAGCCCAGGTCGTCCTGCCTGAAGTCAGAGCCCTGCGGACAGGTGTGAGCCACGTGAGCGAGCCAGGTGACTGAGGGCGTCACAGTCGTAGAATATGACAGGCACATTCCAAGTCGACGTGGCATTGCTGCTGTGAGTCGAGCCAGAGGGCACTAGAGACGGCTGATTCTGGTTGATAATGCACCATGAGCACGCACACTCAGATACATGCACACTTAAAGCACTCTGAGTTTGCTGTGTCAGTGACGCAAGCAATGTGCTTGGCAGTGCATGTCCATGCATCAGGCATCACGTACCGTACTGAGCACGCCCTGTAGCTCAGACTTAGACGGGCTCACTTGCTGTGAGCCGTTGAAGACGTGCACACTTACACTGCACACAACACCAAGACCGAGAAACATAGTGTGGATCAGGCGAATATTGCAGGGCGCCTCAAGTACGAACAATGCATCATTCCACTGAGGGGTTGCATGCACATAGGTCAGGGCTGATGCCGCCAGCTGCTTGCATACGGCCCTGAACCTGTCACAAAAGGCTTAGTAGCCAAGTTCAACAATACACACGCCACCAGGGCGCATTGCACTCTATTAGAATCATTAGATTTCGCACTACTAAATTATATCACTAGATTCTTATAATTTGTACTTTGGGCCATGGCTAGAGTCAAGGGTTTAAAAAAACCGAAGGTATCGTCATTTTCGCCGATTCTCAGCAGTGTGGGGCTTGTTGAAGGAGAATCTGAGCAGTTTGAGGGGGGAACTGGAACGCGGTCATGACTCGTGTGGCACTGAAGCTAGACAGGCCAGCAGAAGAGGCCAGCACCAGTGGCTGCCGCAGCACAGCGTTGGTTGTGGCAGGTGTAACAAGGCGTCAGGCGTTCTGGGATTACAGAGCGGCAGCCAAGTTTCCTCTGCTTGCCAAGGCCGCAGTGCGGCTGCTCAGTCCTCAGCAGCAGCCCAGAGGAATTGGTCAGCGTGGGGGCAGCTGTACAGACCTGATCACACCCAGCTTGGGCTTGAGCTTGCAGAGAAGCCGATTCGTATTCGGGTGTACCTCAACCCCAACGCCCTCAGCCAGGATGAACTGGTTCGCCTTGAGGCCTAGGGCAGTCGCCGCTCAACAGTAACCGCCGCTCAACAGCGGTTGAGGTTGCTGTGGTGGTTTTACAAGCCTAATTGGGCATTTGAGCACATTGGTATGCAGGCCTTGCGGATGCTTGAACACCCGGGGCATGGCATGGCATAACCACGGGCGACCCGAATCCGAAGCGAACATTGGAAGCGAACACAAGTAGAAGCCGTTTCTTCGAATCTATCTAATAGAAAACTCTAATATCAATTAATAGATTTTAACATGGCGCCTTGGCACTCTAGACAGTGTATCCTAGTCACGCCACACATCTCAGAGAGGTTCGATGCCATAATCACACCAGCCTTACAAAGTCAATGTATCCTTGGCTCACCCGTTCAGGTACTGAGACGGCATTGAGGCGTCCCACTCAAAAGAGATGCGGAACGAGAAGAAGTAGGCGGGGGTCTTGGCGCCGTCCATCCAAGTGGGCACCACCTGCGGCACCACACTCGTCGGGGCTTAGCCTGTCACCCGACACAAGCCGGATGTATGCATGTTTTGCAATGTGTGGCGCTGGGAGAACGGGCACACACGCCACGGTACCACAGCCAGCATGTGTGCCTGGCACTGTCGGCTGCTCAGTGTCACTAGACACCGTCACCGCCCCAGTCCCGGGTACACGAGCCACAGGCGCGGCAGCAGACACGTGCACAATGTAACGGCCAGTCCCCAAATCCAAGTACTTGACGTGTTCCATCACTGAAGTAATGCTCAGCAGGCTGCCGCCAACCTGTATGTGGTTGTTCCTGTCCTTGGTCAGGCCGGAGATGGCAAACTTGTACTGAACGCCGGGTGCGAAGGTGGTGTCGTTCAGCACGGCAATGGGGGTCGCCCACGTGACTTGCCACGACTGCGTGACATGCAGCACTTACAGTATTTGTCAGTCAGTTCACTCGGTGCTTGCTTACAATGGGTCTTCATCACACATGACACCAGTCTCAACTTGGTCTGAAAAACAAGTGTGCTTCAGGTGCTACGCCCATGTGGCTTGGTGGCTCAGTCAATTGTGCTGTCTGGTTCATACCATTCCACAAACATTGTAGTGCGATCTGCTGCCAACCTCTGACCAGCTGATTCTGTTTCGAACTGGGCATGTATAGAACCCGGCCTTCTGCAGTTGTTGCGCACCTGAGGTGCATTAAAGCACCTGTCGCCGCAGCAGCCGCCCATGGCGCTGGACCCGTCTCCGTACTCCTCGCCCGGTGTGGTGGCGTGCTGCAACCCCAGGTTGTGGCCCAATTCGTGAAAGGCGGTGGAGAACTGGGTGGTGGCGTAGGGGCCCTGCGGCCAGAGCAGACAGGGCATCAGCTGCACGCCAAACCACTCCTTGCTGGGGCCCCACCTGTGCACAATGTCGTTCATTCCTTGCCCCCTTGCCATACAAAAGTACGAAAGCTGCATTGCATGCCTACCAATGCTCCTTGCCTCATCTGCCATGTGATCAGTTTACTCAACGCCACTGTGCATCTTGCCCCCTGCCGCTCCATCCACAAGTCAGGATGTTTGATCCTGCAGGGATGGTTACCTTAAGCCACGAGACACAGTTCTTGCCACAGCCTACAGATGCCAGGCCTGCCCAGGGGCAGGAGTTGTCGGGAATGACCGTCACCCAGCGGGAATACTTGGTGTAGTCAATACCCAAAGTCTGCGTTGTGCAGACGGACAACCCAGATAATCCTGTCAATCTGGTTGTGTGTGCGAATGTTACACACAAAGCGTGTGCAAACACACACAAAGCTCCTGACCAGCTGCACACAAGGAACAACCAAACTTGCATTGAGGGCAAATTTTCATGCAGCATAGGCACAGAACAGTATCAAAAACCACTGCTCAACTTGCCTGCAAGGTGTACTTCTGAGCGAAGGTCATCCATCCGAAAATTTCGGCTGTTCCGCATCTGCTTGCGTCCCACAGCTGCGACTGCCACCTGCCCGAGCAGCCAATGTCAATGTCTGTCAGGTCAATGACAATGTTGTCCTCAGCGGAAAAGCGAGCCTGCACGCACGTGCATACGCACGCCGGATCAGGAAGGGCGAGGGACAGCACTGCACAATCACACAAAACCAACTGCCCACGCGGCACGGGCATCCTCTTGATACCATGGTGGGCCCATGGCCAGATTACGTTTGCTTGTGCATCAGCAAGTTGCAAATGCATTGCAGAATTTACTCCAGTGTACGAAGCAGCTACCCCATGAGCCAGTGTGCGAGCGGTGGCAGGGTTCCAACAGCGCCAACCAACACAAGGGCTCCGGGCTTCTGAAAGAATTTGAAATCGTGCATGTTCTAGGCGTTCACACCTGTGTGGTTTCCAGGCTGACCCCGCCATCTGATTTATTTGAGGCAGCGCTTGCAATTGAGTCCAATGGGTCAACAGCCAGCTGTCAGGCACACACCTTGCCCCAGGAACACTCCTTGAAATAGTTCTGCAAAGTGCCCGCAACTGTGCCTGTTGTCGGGTTGTACTCATTGAGCCAGCGCTTCTTGAACGCTTCCACATCCGTCACAGATTTCTGCAGCATGCAGTGCACAGGTCAGGTTCACCATGAGCCACACTTGCATGCACAGCGGGAGTGGCAGTCTCAACAAGATGCTGCTTGTGCGCGGTACAAGCGTGCTCACCACGCCACAGACAGTTGTCAGGAAGGTGATGGAGCTGATGTTCATCGTCCCGTCGCCATAGTTGAAGTCTTTGCGTGGATTCTCAGCCACCAACTGTGAACAAGCATGGAAAGACACATGCACTGTGACGTATGGTCTGTAAACCAAGAAGCAGCGACAGCAGAGAGGGGCAGCAGTGGGCCTGCAGAGGCTGAATCTGCTGGCAGGCCATGGTGAAGCTTTGCCTGAGAGGATGGCTGCACTGTAGGGCGTGGCATGAGCTGCCAAGAGCATGGCAGGCAGGCAGGTGAATACGAGGTTACCCACCTCAAACTGGTCTACTGTGAACATGTCGTCTGGGCTACCGGACAGCACCATGGGCGTTTCAGCAAACGCACGGAGCTGTACGGAGGGTGCACGGACTGTGATGTTGATTTGGTCACCTGCGGAAAGGAATGGCACATGGCTGGAGTGCAAGCATGCAACAGACGTGCCTGGTGCACGCAGTACACTTTGGTGGCCTCACCTGACACCAGGTTGGCCGGTTTCTCTCTAAAGAGCAGCTTTGCGAGCTTATTCTCATCACCATCCTGATAATTCAGAAAGAATGTATCTCCGTCCAAAGGTGCAGGGACGTGAGTGGTGAGGCGTGAAAGCTCGCCTGCATGCACTCAGGTGGCCAGCGTGAGCATTTAGACAGGCGTACAGCAGGCAGTGCACTGGTTCCAGTCAGTATACCTTCAATTGTCCTGTAGTCTGGGTTTTGGGCTGTTGCTGTTAGCATGCACCCCAACGCTAACAGCACGCACAGCGTGCAAAATGGGCTGCCCTGCATCCCGTCACTTGCGTCTGCAATGGAAGAGCAGAGATAAGTTGTCAGCGGCATGGTCAAGAGCACGCATACCGTACTCGGAGTTTTGTGTCGTGGCAATGGGAAGCAATTCCGTCGCATTCCGACCACGGCTGACAGACAAAGGCGCCCTGAGTAACATGCGATTCTGCAAATGCTGGCCTGACAAGGTAACCAGGATGCTGTGTCGTGCTGTCTCACCAGCTTTTAAGAGGCGACAGATTCAAAGTTTTGAGTGCTGTAGCCAGGCGCACAAAGGTGCGCTCCTGTTGGAGCCAGACACACGACCATGACAAGCCGTGCGCCAACTTCCAAGATGAGAAGTGCGCTGAAGCTCTAAGGTTGGATTCTAGGTTGTGGGTGATCTTCCAACTTTCAACCGACGCAACAGCCGCGGGAAGCTGGTATGGTTGCCAGTCATGCTGCCCAACCTCTGGCGTGCACATGTGCTGCTCAATCCTGAATGCTAGTTTGGCGATACGAGCGGACGACGATTATCTACGTTGTTCTGGTGCTGCCATGACTGACACATTGGACTGAAGTGGCACGAGCGGACGCTGTTGTGGCTTCGAAGCAGGCCAGTGGTGCAAGGCAATACGAAGTGCTGCAATTATTAGGTTAAAGACGCCGTATGAATCCTTCAGTTCAGAGCATGGAACGACGTATGCTTGGTGCCTGAAGCGGTGTGTTGTGCATGCCTGGAACGGCAACTGTTGCATGCTCGGGGCGGTGCTTGTTGCATGCATGAGCGGTGTGTTTGGCATGCATGGAAAGCTATGTGTGGCTGGGTACACTGAACGGGCCCCATCAGCCTCGCCAATCCGCAGATGAACGCGCCAATGCAGCATCAGCACGTGGGGCCAACGGGGTGGGTGCCAGACCCTCAGCCTGGTTACAAGCTGTTTGCCCGCTTCACCACCCAGCTGCCACTGTGCTCGCAGCTGCGTGCTGAATTGCAGCTTTTCTGCCGCGTCACAGTTTACCTGGTTCTGCGGGTTGCACGCCTTGCGTGCAATCTTCGGGTGAGCAGGGTCCGCCTGCTGGCCTGCTGCCCGGGAGCCTGCAAGGTCACCTGCGAGCCTGCATGTGCTGAGTATCCATGTCAATGCTCAGTACCACTCAACGTCGTATCTCTAGAGAAGGTAGTCAGCCGTGTGAGATGTACACGGTCAACAGGGTGTTGTTGTTCATAAGCTCTACCACTGATTCCATGCATAAACGAGTGTCAAGCCCCCCACCCCCATGCTTATGGTATGTCATCCTTTTGTGTCCAGGTGGGACCGTGACGTGAATGCGGCTCGCAATATGATGATCGAGGCGAGGTGGCAGCTGGCAGGCAGACCAGGCAGACCTGGCATGCTCGCAAGATGACATCCCCACATTCAACCAACTGCGTGTCTGCATATGCATGTATATTGAAATAAGTTTGGCGGGGCGAGGGAAGGTTCCAGTTGTATTACCATTGTCAGGGGCATCCCCATGCAATAATGATAACAATATAAGATAATATACTATATGGGTAATACTATATTAGTAATGTCCCCAGCTGTGTAACACCACAATGAAAAAAAGAAGTTTGCCAGTTCTGGGACAATTCTTGCGTCCTGCACTGAAACCACTGGTAATGCTCTTCTCTTGGGTCTGATGTGTCTGTATGTGCGTGTGAACGAGTTGAATTGTCGGTGAAGTCTGGGGTATGTTCATCGTGAAGGACACATCTGCTTGTCTGTGACCTCAAAAGAGGTGTTGGTCCAGTGTGGGTGACACTCATGTGTGTTCAAACAGGATGTGTTGGCTGACGATGGTGTACTGCCAGTACTGGGACAACAGTGGGACACTGGGTCATTACACGCACATACGAATACGCCCATGTTTGCCTGACACACACAGTCACTGTGTGGCCACAGCCCCTGTGAGCACCACGGACAACACCGGTTCCAGTGGTACTCCCAGGAATTGTCCCAGAACTGGCAAACTTCTTTTTTCATTCCTCCCTGATTCTCACCGGCCACTGTTAGATGGTGTCACGACAAACTGTTCCTCTGGATTCACGCTCCACACGATATTGAACTCACTTTCTAGTGTATGAACATTTCTTGTAAGCCTTGCGCTCGGGCCAGGCCATGTCATACTGAGAGGCGAGCAGTTCTAGGGAAACCCGTCATGTATGTTACATATCAGCATACTCAACTGGGTGATCCAGGCACGATTCGAGGCACATTCGAGGCTTCAAGTCCACTCACCGCTCAAGGCACTGGCTTCACTTGCTTTATTCTTGCTCCACAGAGAAACGTGGCAACTCATGGTTCAGTCACTTGTCACACAGGGTCTCGGCGAGCATGCATTGCATTCAACGCCATTCAAAAGTGACCGTCGTAGGCGTCAGCTTATGTAATCCTCGCACCCACATGTTGCTGGATAAGGCAGCCACTGCAGGTCAGCAACGTGGCACCGAAATGCGGCCTAACCTCTCACTCAAAACAGGCCATCATGGCACTCTCACTCACCAAGCGGTGCTCCCGGAGTGAAACAGCCCAGGGCACATGCAGCCCGCCGTCAAACCCTATACAGTGATGCACCAGACACAGCAGCCAGCAGCAGTGCACCAGACATATTGTCCACGTAGCGGTTTGAAATACAGATGGCACTCCCCGCGCTCACAATGAAGAATGTCTCTGGCTCCTATGCTCAAAGTTCAGGTCAGCCATATGCAGCAGACACTAACAAAGGCTTCACATGCACACGCAGGGACAAACTGCTGAAGCAAGCGTGTGCCACATGTAAGCAGGTGCGGTGGCGAGCCCAGCCAGCCTGGCCAGACATTTATTCACACCTGCTGCGGTGCAAAAACCCGCCACACGCCCTTGCAGGTCCTGCCTGTTACAGCGTAGCTTGCTTAAGTTTCAGGCTGGAACGCAGTGCGAATCAGTAACCCAAACCACACACAACATAGCAACCTTGCACACAACTTGTTTGTGGCTACATAGGACATAAGCTGTGTTTGTCCAAACCTTGCAGCCCGGTCATGTTACCAAAGAAGCTGAACATTGCAGCATGAAAACACGGTAAACTGTCCAGATTTGTGCGGGCAGACTATGGGACACAGGACCCACCGCACAAGGGGAGCAGCTTATACATACTGACATAATTCAAAAACACCTTTTCTTCGCTGTTGAATCGCGAAGCTCACCGCAACATGCTGCACCTGGCCTTTGTGCCATGTCCCTCCACAGCTACCTTTTCCTTGACATAAGCCAAACAAGGTTGCATGCCATCTCAGAGTGTTGGCTGGCATAGGTAGACTGACAGTGCGATGCTGTTAGTTGTTACCAGCAGCACTGTAAACGTCCCTTGCAGTTCCCATCTCATCAGCTTGCAGCGTCAGTATGCAGTTCTCGGCTTGCTGGTGGTTGTACCCAGGTGGGGTATGCAAGACGCCATTTTAATGTTGCCTCAACCGAGGCTGTGACAAACTCTTGAGAGGCTGCTCCAGGCCACAATTCCCCAGCCCAAAAACGCATGACGCTGTCGCATTCGCCACCAACAACGGCTTATGACTGGCAGACGTCAGCGGCTGGCATCCGCAAAACCCGCTGCATCGAAAAGTCAAAGTCTCATACTGTCATCAAACCAAAAAAGGGAAGGCTGAAAACGTCTCAGTAGCACAACGTCACCAATACAGTCGGCCCGCTGTAACGGACGGCGTCAAACCCGTACTCGCACTGCTGTTTCAAGCTCTAGCGCCTGAACCCAATCCTCAGCAGCCGCAATCGCACAGAATTTGAAGCCTGTACTTTACTCGACTGACTGCAGGAACTGGTGCATCTCGGCATCCAGCATGTGGTCTCTGCAAAGCATCACATCCAGTCATGGCACGTGTCACTGGTGGTCATGAAGGAACTATTCCAAACTGCACATTGGATTACTTGTCATCACAGCATGAGGCCGGCCTAGACCGCGCACTGCTCTCCTTTGTTTCATAGTAAGGCCAGCTTCATGATTGTCAACTGGAGGGAGCTCGCAAAAGCTGCAGTGCTTCAAGACAGAACAGCATGTGCGCCCTGTCTGTTGGCCATCATGGTCACCACCAGTCACTCGTCACTCTCATCTCTGACGCCCTTATTTTTGAGATCGTGGTCCTGTCTATCACCTCCTGATCCCACAAATTCGTATGACAGACGGTAGAGGACGCTGAACTCTTGCTCTACCCACCTCTCATCTCCGCAGTTTCCCAGCAAATCTATGTGCTTGTTCATAAACTCTCCACCTTCAAGGCGTTTGCCCTGTGCAAGAAAGCGACCAGAAGAAAGCGGTTAGGGCTTGCAACTAGCCAGGCTGCGCAGTCAGGAAGAGTGACTATTGTTCATTGTTCACCAAGCAGGGGTGCATGGTACATGGCACTCAAACCTGGCAAGACCCACATGTGTAAGCTGCACACTGCCGTTTGCTGCTGCAAACTTGTTTGCGACAAGTTTATGCAGATGCGAACTAGTTTGGAGCAGAAAAAGAGCCCAAAACGGCATGCAAAACTCACTTGACACCTCAACGACAGGTACCAAATGCAGTGTGGGTGCGCAGGTGTGTAGTGTAACAGGCTGGTGGCCAAACGCAAAAACAAAAAACGCAAAGTAAGCCAGTTTTGGCTCCCAAGACGCAGTAGTTTCAAACGGAAAAGCAAAAAGTGGACTGTTTTCCTACAGACACAAAAGAATTTAGCACACAAACAAGTCTGGAGCAGCGGTAGTAAGTTTGATCTTCAACAGGTCCTGTCGTTATCGTCAGGAGATGGTTCATCTGTTTGAGTCAACTGAAACCAGGTGAAGTGCGGCCAACTAGTCTACTGCAATTTGCCTCGGCCCCTGGAGAAATCACTTCTAAGACATCAGAGCCACTTTACATTGGTATGTCACCGTCCAGGTGTCAGCCGGTGTCAGCCAGGCGTCAAGATGTCAAAGATGCAGTGCTCCAGCCACTCACGCTAAAAAGGCTCACCTCATCGGTAACGTCGGACGGATGCATGCCGTTTGATTGAGCGCCTGGATTCAGACTGCCGCTTACAGGTATGTGCGCCTTCATGCCTCCAACCTGATGTGTAGCATTTTGGTCACCCGCTTGGGGCTGCTGCTGCTGTGCATCTGGGTTGGATCTGTGTACCACTTGCACCGATGTGTTGCTGCCTGTGTGGTGTCCCTGCTGCAAGGTGCTGCTGCCGCCCTGAGGCCGCGAGGCAACCTCGGTTGTGCCCATGCGCTGAGCAGGGTGATGCGTCGCCTGGTCGTCATCCACATTGTGCCAAGCATGCAAATGGATGGTGGCCATGGTGGGCATGTCGTCTGCCATGCCAAAAAGCATCTGCATGAGCTCCCCGTCATCTGTGTGGTCATACACCACGTGCTGCTCGGCAAGGTCTCGGGCTTCTTTGTCTGTAAGGTCATTCGCGTGAGCTTCGTGCAGGCTTGGGGGCATCTTTTGGCTGAACTGACTGAAGTTGAATAGCATGCGGTTTGGGCCGCAGTTGACATGAAAGTCTAAGGGTAAGGGTGGTGGAGAGGGCACTACTCGGTTGAACTCAGGCAAATCATCAAAAATCCCCGCCAGAAACTCTGGCTCGCTTGACTCAACGCCAGAGGCGGATGGTGTGGAGTGCGCCTCGGTTTGTGAACGGCCAGGCCCTGTGGGCTGCTGAGGACTGGTGGGGGGTGGAGGGGCTGCAGCAGGTTGAGGTGGGGTCTGAGACTGTGGCTGTGGATGAGGAGGAGCCGGAGGCGGAAGACTGCCATGCGGGGCAGCTGGATGTGGTCCCCCTTGCTGGAATGTGGGGAAGGGTTGCTGCATACCCGGTGGCATGGGAAACCCTGGCATACCAAGGTAGTGAGACCCATAGGGCGAAGCGAAGGCTGCTGCTGCTGCTGCGACTGCGGCAGCGGCTGCTGCATGATGCTGGCTCGACTGCGATGCGTAGTTCCAACTGCACAAGCAAGGCAAGCATCACACGCAATACGGGTCAACACGCCACTTGTGCATGAGGACATCATACTCAACAATGTATTACACTCACAAGCTCGCGCCATCGGCCCCAGGGTAAGGCAGGGCAGACGCTGGCAACGCTCCGTTGGTCATGTGAAGGTGAGCCGGCAGCAGGGCGCCGTAATGGCCACCGTTGATGGGCATCCCAACAGCAGCAGCAGCTGCCTGAGCTGCTGCTTGAGCTGCGGCCTGCGCGGCCGTCGCGTCCATCCAGGGGTATGGGTGCTGCATATTCTCCACCCGCTTTGCCAGCTCTTGCTCGGTATCATCAGACGCCTGTAAGCGTCAGGAGTATGAAGATGTTTCAAAATATCACGTCGGTGATGCACAAGAAATTGCGTCCATCATCGTGCACTTTGATGGCAGCCTGGCAAACACTGGCCACCCGACTTTTGCAGACCGGAAGCCTGCCACGCATGCACTGGAATTGCTTGTAGTAGTAATCAATGGCTATGCTGACCTTGCGCTTGGTTTGGCGTGGAGTTGCGCGGCCTGCACTGCAGCCAACGTGATGTTTTCCTGGCTTTAAAGCCTTGGCGCATTTGGGGCAAAATCCCAGCTCTGTTCCGTGGCCACGCTCCTTTCCTGCAACAGATACAAGGGAATCCGAGTGTGAGAGGCAGCGTCGAGACAAGACGACCTCAAGCAGCATGGGACGGTCCCCAAGTGCACGTACCACTGCCTCTGATGTCGGGTGGCGCACGATAATGAACCTTCAGCCTCCATAGTTCAGCGAAGCTCCGGTTGCAGCCTGTGTTGAACAGAAAACATCGGCTTCGTCAACCCTGGTTCAGACTTGGGGCTGGGACGAACTGTCCCGTGCAACGGCCGCCCGGCCCAAGCTGCCCCGTTAGTACTCGCCATCTGAGCTCAAAAGCGGCTTTAATCCATGCGCTATGGTGCTCTTACTCTGCGCGTGCACCTACCAGGGTAAGGGCAATAGAAGCGCTCCATGTCCTTCTGCGCTCCGGCTTCTGGCTGCAAAACGTTGATGCACAAATCGGCTCCATTGGAGCCCTGTGCATTTCCATCCTGGACTTCGTTTGACTCCAGTTCTGCTGATGGGTCAGCCGGCAAGATAAGGGCTAAGTCCATCCTTGCCAGTGCAGTCATTGCCAGCAATTACTGCCCACGCATTCTCGCCCGGTCGGCTGACTTTGGCACATCAAGCGCGTGCGGGTGGGGTGGGCACTTGGCCTGTAGAAACGTAAAGTGCCACCGTGTCATGTCCGGTAGTGATGACCCTAGTAAGACCTCGCTCACAACGTCTGTGGGTCCAATCCGAGCCTACTGCCCAGACATGTGACTGGATGGCTTGTCTGGACAGCTGATCAATACAGCGCTAGCAATTGATGAGCTCCAGGGTATGGCACAACTCAACCTGGTCACTGAGCTGCTTGGTCACACCGACCGGGTCTGGTGTGTTGCATGGTCTCCTGATGGTACGTCTGAAGCATTAGTGGAGTATTCTCTCCTTTGACTTCACAGCATTGTGGCAGGCAGCAGGTTACAGAACATGTTATCCACTGCATGCAGGCCAGGTGTTGGCTTCATGCAGTGGGGACAAGACCGTGAGGCTGTGGGCGCCACAAGCATCCGAGAGTGATCACGGTCTGCCAACGCTTGCACATGGCCATGACACTGTGCTGCAGCCGTGCGCTCCACCTGCAGCCATTACACCGGCCGGCAAGCCTCCAGGTATGACACAGGAGCATCCAGTGTTTGTGGACCCTGTCACGAGGGCTTGGCACAGGATTCATTACATTGGCTGACGCTTTCGTGGTCAGTGGAGTGGATTGTCCCACGCTTCAAACCTACGATGGCGGTAAATCCCACGCATTCTGATGGCATTGTGAAAAGTGGGTTGAACAGCAGTCAGAGCGGTATGCCTAGACGGCTTGCTGTGTCATGCAAACCAGGCGGCATGACTGAGCAATGGTAAGCACTCGTGATGTCTTGCGCTGTCCAACACTACATTGTTGTCCCCAGTTGTGAAAGACCGTTGTCAACCAGTGACATGGCAAACTGTCCTTCTGCAGCAGGGCCCTTCTGCAGCAGGGCGTGGCCTGTGATGGGAGGAACACCTGCTTGTCAATGTCTGGTGTGCACGTGCAGGAGAAAGTGAAGAATTAAAAAGCCTCTCTGTGAGTTTGGCCAGCCCGTCCTGGCGGTGTTGTGCTGTGCTAGAGGAGGCTCATGGGCGCACCATTCGCTCACTGTCTTGGTCCCCTGACGGGCGGCACCTGGCCATGGCCAGCTTTGACGCAACAACCAGCATCTGGAGCAGAGCAGGGCAAGCCTGGGAACAGGTCAGCGCCCCTCACAGACCCACCGAGCGTGTCTGTCTGAACGTACATGACAGCAGCTGGACCCTGGACGTGATGAATTACGCATGGCCGCGTTTGCGTGCGTTCAGGTGGCTGTGCTGGAAGGGCACGAAAACGAGGTCAAGTGTGTGGCGTGGTCCCCAGACGGCATACACGTGGCTACATGTGGGCGTGACAAAAGTGTATGGATCTGGGAGTCGCTGCCTGGTCATGAGTACGAGTGTGTGGACGTGAAACAAGGCCATCAACAGGTCTGCACGTCACACACATGCAATATGACCATAGCAACCATGTCTGTGAACGGCACGTGTACACAATTAATCAATCTATCACGTGTTCCAGCCTATGCAGAGCTCTCACAACGGTAGTTGTAAGGCCACGCAAGTTGTTCGAACGTCGACAGATTCTTCTTGAGATGTGCCTAGCAGGAAACTACCTGGCAGCACCAAACGTACTCTACAACCGTCATGCTTGAAGTACGCACAATATTCGTCACATGTTGTGCTGTGCCGCTATGCTCTTCAGGATGTCAAGATGGTGGCCTGGCATCCGGCCGGGGAGCAGCTTGTGTCCTGCAGCTACGATGACACAATCAAGACCTGGGCCAGTGATGGCGACGAGTGGGTCTGCACGCAGACAATTGCAGGTGGGCATGTGGGGGCAGTGCGTGAGACATGACAGCTGGACAGAGCACATGAGACAGCATGCCGCAAGCGTCAGTTGGCCATGGCATACGCAATACATACACATACAGTCACCCATCAAAACTTATGGGGCTCAGCAACGTGCAATGCGGCCACAGCATGCAGCCCGTGTCAGCATTGTCATGTGTGCACAGGCAATCATCAGACACAATCTGAACTAACGCGTCGGAAGTACTTCCCTTGCAGGCAGCGCGTCAGGCGGCCCAGGCCATGATTCAACAGTTTGGGGGATTTCTTACAATGCGGCCGGAGACAGCATGGTCTCTTGCAGCGATGACAACACAGTGCGCTTCTGGGGCGCGGATGCAAGCAGTAGCAATAGCAGTAGCAGCAGACCCCACTGGAAGCACGTGGCAACTGTTTCAGGTTACCACACGCGGCCTATCTTCAGTGTCGATTGGCAGCACTGTGGCCCGCAATGGATTGCAACAGGTGAGTTTGGGTGACGGGCCTCTGCGGGGTGGCGAGGTGGCATGAGGCATGGCAGTGCCCTGGCGGGTACGGCGGGAGTACAGTCTGCTGCGTGTCAAGCTGGTAGGCATGGTCTGCCTGGTGCAAGCTTTGTAAATTCTAATGCCAGGTCACGACCTGGTAAATAGTGTCTTGCTGGTGGACAGCAGGAGCAGCTGGGCTACAGCAGGGCAAGATGATACTGCAGCAAAGGGTGGAAACAGCGGAGGCGACAGTGTGCAACAGTGCTCAGCAGGCGGCATGCAGCTGCCAGAATGTGACATCCACAGCCCACGTTTTGATGTTTACCCCTGTCATTGTGCTGTGCAGGGGACGGAGACAACTGCTTGCGTGTGTTTGCTCCTGCCAGTGACTCTGGTCTTGGCGTGCCGTATGCGTCTGGTATGGCATCGTCCTGGCAGCAGTTGGGATGCAGGGAGGCCGCGCATGAAGCAGACCTCAACTGCGTTCGCTGGCATCCGCGTGTGCCGGCATTGCTCGCCTCGTGTGGGGATGATGGCGTGGTGCGCCTGTGGGTGGTGACACCCTGCAATCCGACTTTAGGACTCTAGGACAGGTGGTAGTCAATAGTTGACGGTGCGAACAAGAAGATGTCTGCCAGTTCTGGAACAGTGTGGGCAATTTGACACATCACTGCTTTTTTTTGTGTGTGACAGGTGTTACATTGGCATGTGATCGTCAGCTCTAACTGGAAATCTGATGCATGCCGTGCAAACGAGCAACTGGGTGCCTTTTAAGACCTCAACCACAAGTGCACAAGCCATGCAAACGAGCAACTGGGTGCCTTTCAAGACCTCAACCACTATCATGACAATGCCGACATAGCAGCAAACACACATAACAATGCAATCAAGATTGTCATAGAATCCAGAGAAGACAGTGGAGTGCAGATTACAAGTCTGCATATGCCATGGAACGGTCACACACAGCGGGGCGAGATAGCTGCTCCAGTTTCGCAGTTATGGCACCTTCAAAGGTCCCCAGTTTGACCATGACGGTATGGGCCTTGGGCACCCCTCACATGGGGTGGCAGCAGAGGAGGATCATGCAGCTGATGCAATCAAGGTTATGCAAATGCCAGTAAGCCGCAGCTGGCTTGAGCAATTGGACCAGGCATTCCATGCCTGCCTCCTGGCCGATGAACCATACACAACAACTGACATGGCAACCCAAGGTCAACAGCATGGGAATGTGCAGCATTCGCGAGTGCTGACGTATGGATTTTCAGGTGCAGCAACATCAGCTTAGTGCATCAGTCCACTAGCACCTTGTTGAGGCGAATGGAGAGCCTGTCTATGAGAATGGGATGTCATGAGGTGGCCACACAGGAATGCAACATGATTAGTGCAGTGAGTTTTCAACTATGCTTGTTGATTCTGCGTCCTCAACATCTTCTCGACTCTATGATACTCAACTGGACCAGTGGCTTTTCTGTACCATGTCCCAGAACTGGCAAACATCTTTTTGGGTCCGACACGACAAAACACGACTCTCAATCCAATCCTGTGCAGTAGGCCTGCACCACTGAGAGTGATATCTTAAAGGAACAGCTGCCATGCCATGCCAAAGTGAGGCCTTCAGGACGGCCCCTGACATAACTGTGCAACTGCATCACCTCCCTTGTCCTGCTACTGACCGTTCGATGCAGAAAAAACGTTTTTTCAGCATGTTGAACATGGAGTCCATTGTGTGTTTGTCAAGGACAATGTTCCAGGATTGACCCTGTCCCATGTCCTAGTATTGCCAGTCGCCACTTTTTTTTCTGGATCTGATACTGGTACACAAGTGGGTCAAACACCAACACTGGGGCAGGCCATGGCACATGGAGTTGCACCAAGCGTGGCAGGGGCATGAGAGACACTGGGCTTGCACGGGGTGTCTGAGCCAAGGCTGACACTTTGCATCCCAAGGCTGACACTTGCTTCACACAAAGGGCACTCACAACAACGGTGCCAGTGGCACTCCCACGAATTGTCCCAAACTTGTCATTCACCCTTTTTTTAAACAGGCCCATGCAAGCAACACTCGCACAAGAGGCACTGAGTGAGCAACACTCGGACAGCCTAGACCAGCAATATAGGCGTGGGGAATGTGGGGATGCACGCTTAGAGCATGAGTGTGGGCATGCACACTGACATCATGATTGTGGGCATGCACGCTGACACCATCAGCCTATGCCCCCTCGCTGAGCGCAGCCTTGCCCGGCCGTGCCCTGCCACAACCCTCCAGTTTCCAGTGCTTGCCTGTTCAATGCCTTGCCATTGACCTAGCCAAGCTGCCAATGGGGCATGACTTCATATCTCTGCTTTGCCTTGTGGGTGTGACTTCATGCTGCATGTAAACGGGGTTCGCGTACGAGACCGCTGCAGGGTGCACCGTGACTCGGACGCGGCGCAGAGATGAAGAAGATTTGGACAAGACAGCAGTTGCCATTGCTCTACGCGTAGCATGTACCTATGGTCCCTAGCCGAGCGTTGTGAGCTATTGCGTCTGATTGTGCGTCCCCATGGAGGCTCATGCTCGCGTTTTGGAACAAGTTTGGCGGGGTTAGGGGAGTCTCCAGTTGCATGACCATTGTCAGGGGCATCTCCATGGTCTCATTTTAGCATGGCAAGACTATCCTTCTGGAGATATCGTTCCGAGTGGTACAAAGCCCACTTTACATTGGCTTCATGACTTGTCTTGAACACAGCGGCCCGTGTAACTAGAGGAGACCATTAGTGATTCAACAGACCCACCTTGGGTGTGATTCCAATACAGCTAAGATCATAGGCTAATTGGACACCTAGGCCGATCGGAAATAAGAGACTGTCACATGCATGGGGCGACATCCAAGACGTGCATTAAGCACGGCATGTCATAAAAGCCTCTAGAGGCCTGGCACCATCAGCAGCAGCAGGTACACCAGCAGGTCGAGAATCGGTTTCTCACAAGTTAGTGAGCTTGAGAGCTGTAGACCACTAGTCCGCCCATTGTTAGCATTGTTTACGATTGACTGTTGCTGAATCTCGCACTATAACCAGTGGTGTATGGTGGTCGCCGGCAGCACTATCAGGTCTTGATCTAAAACCGCAGCCAACCTTTGTGCCGGCCCCGATCACAGTATTCTATCAATTCGAGTTATGACCTAAGTACGTTTATTGCAAGTGGGGGTCATCAGCGGTCACAGAGGCACGGGCAGAGCTCGGCATTATGTCAGAAGTTCAGCACGCGCCAGTGTTGGACCCTGTTCCAGTGGAGGGGAAAACTGTCAAGGCTCTGACTCTTCTGCACTTGAAGCGTACCAGGGATTTGTTTGCAGCCAACTATGGACAACCCATTCCACTAGATGAAGAAGGGTAAGCATCCAAGGCAGCATGCTCGTTCCGCAAACCAACGCAGCAGAGGCTCGCATCTGGCTTGTGACAGTGCTCAAGTTCAGCCCAGTAATCATTATCATCAAGTTCAGCCCAGCCCAAGCATTCTGCTGGGCACGGCATGTCCGGTGGTGCTCTCTGCCAGACCCTCATGCACCATCCTCTGTAGCGGTAAGACGACGAATGCACTGGTCTTTTTCGGTGCAGACAGCGCTTGAAGCTATCGTGCAAGGCGCACGATGAATATACAGCTGTGCAGCATGTGGAGGCACCAGCACCTGCTGCTGCACCTGTCCCTGCAACCGCCGCAGTTACAGGTACAGAGTAGCACTCTGTATTTCTGACGCCATTCCGAACAATATGCTTCTGGTTCACTTGGCTGGCAGGCGTGCTCACAACAGCAGTCAAGACCCTGTATCGTACTTGGCCCTGTATCTTGTTTAGTCATGGTTTCATGTGGTATGCGTCCTTTTTCAGCATGTTCATTCTCCAGTTCGCACATGCTTGCAAAGCTGCTTAGTCTCCAGATTGGCACGCACTTTGCATGTTGGCCAAAAGCGTTTCCATGTCATTCGCATGCCTTTTGAATGCGTACTGCTTGCCGCTGACGCATGCTCACGTGCATCATGCAGGCCCCCTGGCCCCCGGTGCAACAAGCTTTGTTGCGGCAAACGCTGGTGCTTCCTCACGGCCCGAGTCACGCAGCAACGTGGCCAAGTTACTGGATGCCATTCCTACAGCACCAAAGGAGGCACATACAGGCAGTACAGGTATGTGTGCAACACGCACATGGTTAACGTGAGCATAACCCCTTCCGCAGCCAACGCATGCAGTTCCCACCAGCTCTGAACAGCAAGCCCAGCATCAGGCCCATGTGCATCGCCTGATCTGGCCGTGAGGCTGCTAACACTTCACAGTGCTTTGACAAGTCATTAAATGCCACAGCATCCCTTGATTCTCAATGCCTATTTGCCTTAAACTGTGCATGTGGTACGAGCCAAGTCAGGAGAGCGTGATTGGATTTGAATGGTGATCTTTTTACATGTCATGGTGTTGCATGTGCAGCGCTGGTTGCCTACAACCCTGCTGCGCCTCAGAGCAGCAAGGCCATCATGCGCGTGATTGAAGACAAGGGCAGCGGCAGCGCAGCAGTCAGCAGGAGGCTGGCTAGCAAGTGGCCCAAGCCGGTGTGGCACCCGCCATGGAAGATGTAAGCATCTGCACTGACATGGCTCTACACGATACAGGCATCAGTCAGGCAGTCCACTTGCGGTTATGGTGTTAGGTGTCGGCCGGCCAGACCATGTCAGCACGGCGGAAGATCATTGTTGCATTGCACAGGCTCATTCAGACACTTGGTGCACACAGAGTCACATGCAACCGGGACTGCTCTGCATGCATTTTTCACTTGCTGCTTTAGGCAGTTGCAGTTCACGGCCGTGCTGTGTGCTGTGTGAGATGTTGACGACAGGTGTTGCATGGTCGACTGCACTGGATCAAATGAAGGAGTTTGACCCT
Organism: Chloromonas sp. AAM2; assembly: GCA_004335635.1. Taxonomy (NCBI): domain Eukaryota; kingdom Viridiplantae; phylum Chlorophyta; class Chlorophyceae; order Chlamydomonadales; family Chlamydomonadaceae; genus Chloromonas; species Chloromonas sp. AAM2. The sequence continues at coordinate 43,957 of QAXH01006751.1, read as the reverse complement.
CATCCACATCATCTGCGGTGCGCAGGTACCGTGTGATCAGCGGTCACCTGGGCTGGGTGCGCTGCGTGGCGGTGGACCCGGGAAACCAGTGGTTCGTGACAGGCTCAGGTACACACCTACATGTCACACGCATATGGCGCACGTGCATGTGTGAGGCTGTGTGGTCTGCCCCATGACTATGGCCATCAGGAGTTGCCAGGCGTGCACCGCTTCAAAACCACCTTCCAACATGCCTTGGATTATGTTTTTGCATCCAGGTCAGGCATGCCCAGGCCCGTGATGGTGATGGATATGGTGGTTGCCTGGTATGCAAGGCAGGCGGTCACATTGGATGGTGTGCATGTTATGTGCATGTGCCCATGCCTTGCCCTTGCTGCAGCGGACCGCACGATCAAAGTGTGGGACATGGCCTCAGGGCAGCTCAAGCTCACCCTCACAGGCCACATTGAGCAGGTGTGTGGCAACAGGCTGGGCGTGGCATGGGGCATGGGGCATGGGGCATGGACCGCCATGTGCAGCCCACGACATCACTGCTTCCTGCTGGGGGGCTGAATGCTTGTTCATGGCTTGCACCTTGTTGGTCTTGCATGTGTTTCACGAGAGCAAGCATGAACAAGATACCACGCCAACTGTCTGGCATCTGTGAAAGCGCTCTCTAATTGCTGATATGTTGTACACTGGCTTGCTCACAGCCAATTTCGATTGCATTTGGTACTAAGGTAACTACAGTTGCTGACCTTGCCCTAGTAAGCCCAGCATGTTGCGTCTGTGCAATAGTAACGGATTATTGGCTGGTTTTCCGTTGCTGCTAACAGCATTTAACTCATCACATGTCATTTGTGCCCGCAGGTGACCGGTGTAGTGGTCAGTGACCGCCACCCTTACATGTTCTCATGCGGTCTGGACAAGACAGTCAAGTGCTGGGACTTGGAGCAGAACAAGGTGAGCATGCGGCGCCAAAATTCAGACCAAATGTGGCAGCTGCAAGTCCTGGCAACACGCTGGCAGTGCCATGCCTTGCGCTGGGTGATCACTGCTACTTGCTGTGTCACTGTCTGTGTTGCATGTGTTGTCACACCTGTACTTCACCGTCAACATCATCAAATTGCTTATCATGGTGCAACCCACGGTACCGCAAGCACAATTCATCCAGCGCTTAGCAGCAGCCGACATTGCCACCCTAAATCTGACCTTACTGGTCCAGCTACGTGTCACTATTGAATGTGCCTTACGTGTTGTTATACCTGTACTTGATGCAACCTGGACTGTGCATCGTTCTTGCTCTCTGTCGTGCGCAGGTCATCCGCCACTACCACGGGCACCTGTCGGGCGTGTACTCCATTGCCATGCACCCCAAGCTGGACGTGCTGATGACGGGAGGCCGCGACAGCGTGTGCCGAGTGTGGGACATGCGCACAAAGCTGCAGGTGAGCGGCGCTGAGAGAGGCGGCCAGTGTTGCACCCAGGACTTGACTCAGCAGGCGTCAGAGCGCATGCACGCATGGCGTACCATGGCATGGGATGGCTGGGCTCCGTGCAGGTTGGCATGGATGCCTGAGGCTCTGCTGGATCAGAAGCCGATCCGCTCAACCCGCCTCGGCTGACTTGTGTCCTGTCTGGTGTACAGGTGCACTGTCTCTCCGGCCACGACCAGACTGTGTGCTCCGTCCTCTCTCAGGTAACAGAATACATGGGACGTCAACAGAGCAGCAGTTCAATTTGTTGTTTTATGGCAATTGTACGCTTGTTTTCTTTTCTATGGCCGCTTGATTTGTGTTTTGGGGGCAACGGTATTGCTAGTTTCTCAATATGCGCCCACTGCTATTTGTGCATCTCCCAGTTCATGTCACATGATCACATGGAAACATTTTGGCATCAGCAGTCCAGCGTGTGTGTGCTCCGTTGCACAGCTGGCAAGCCGATTTTCTTGTCATTGCATTCAGTTGTCAGCACACCACCTGTCCACCAGGCATTGCATTGAAGCGCCTTGCGCATGTGCTGCTCACAGGCCTCGGACCCCCAGGTGATCACGGGCTCACACGACTCCACCATCCGACTGTGGGACCTGCGCACGGCCAAGACACTGACCACTCTCACCTTTCACAAGAAAAGCGTGCGAACCATGGTGCTGCACCCCGAGCAACACGCCTTCGCCTCGGCCTCAGCAGACAACATCAAGAAGTTTGCACTACCAAATGGCGATTTCTTGCACAATATGCTGTCGCAACAACATGCCATCGTCAACGCCATGGCAGTCAACTCGGATGGCGTCATGGTCACAGGTAAGGAGCGGTGTGAGAGGTGGCCTTGAAACTGGCAGACAGAAGCCTTACCATGTCCTGAACACGCCCGTGTTTAAGGTGTTTGTAGTAATGTTTCTGCATGCCAATGTCAGAGGGGACGTGGGTACAGTTGGCCGAAAACAGACTGCTACCAGGGTAACTTCAATAACAAGCACAAAACAGGCTGTCACCCCCCACACTCTAATCAGTTCCCTCTATTCCCGCCTAGCCCTGGTAGCCGTGGGCTGCTGGGGTGCTGAAATTGTGCTTTCTGGACACTGCCTTGGTCTGCTGTGCTGCTACCCTCTTGGCCTCCCGCTCGACCTATACTAGCAAGCTTCGCCCGCCATGAGCAAAACTATGAGCCCATGCAGCTCGCTGTGTGGGCCACCACGCAAAGCAGCACTCACCATACCTCACTTACTTGAAGATAAATTTGTGTGTCGGATGAAGCAGCAGTCCATGCAGTGAGCGTAGTATATGGCCAAATCCTCTCGAGCTCCCACGGTTTTCTTCTACTAACTGCGCCCCTGCACTCACTGTGCATTGTACTGACTCTCTAGATTTGTTGGTCAAGCTGACTTTACGGACAAGTTCCAGAACAAACGCCTGAACAATCTACTGCGGTGATTTGTCACAGACTCAAGTTACTACTCTGGCCTGCGTTTACAAAGCCCGCTTGTGTGCCCCCATGCCACGCCTGTGCTGTAACCCCGTTCGTTTGTGTGATGCAGGTGGTGACAACGGCAGTGTGTGGTGGTGGGACTGGACCAGCGGCCACTGCTTCCAGCAGGACGAGACCGTGGCTCAGCCAGGTTCCCTGGAGGCGGAGGCAGGGGTCTACGCCATGGCATTCGACCAGTCAGGTGGGGCACAGAGTCTGCGCGTCACTGCTGTGTTGGTCGGTCCACGGTTTGTGCATGGAATGGTATTCTTTAGCTGGAATGTTGCAAGTAGCACCCTGATTGAGAGTTACCCGCAAGTCCCTCCTAAGCTGCTGCATGCTGCACCCCAGGCTGGTTGTAGAAAAGTTTATACGTCAAGACTATCATCTCTTAGCCCGGCCTGTGTTCATTGCCTGCTCAGGTTCGCGTCTAATTTCCTGCGAGGCGGACAAGACCATCAAGATGTGGAAGGCAGACGAGTCGGCCACGCCGGCCACGCACCCAGGGCTGCCGTACCGCCCTCCCAAGGACATCAGGCGCTTTTGAGCACACGCAGGGCTGCATTAAAGGCCGCCAAGGCACCCGATGCTACTTGGTGCTTGGAACAGGGTCACCGGAAGCGGAAAGCGGAAGCGTCGCGAAAGCGGGTGAACTTGGCGCTTTGTGTTGTATGAAAGCGGGGACCGAAAGCGGGGCAACCGCCAAACTTAGGGTTTGTTTTTTTGCAACATTTGTAACATTCAACAAGAACCAAAAAAAAGAAGTTTGCCGGTTCTGGGACAGTTCCTGTGTCTTGCACTGAAACCATTGTTAGTTTAAACTGTCATGCCACCAGTCATGCAGCATCGCCTTCTTGGGGTTAGAATGAGGTGTCTTGTTGAGAACTGACTGCCTGACTTTACTGCCTGAGTGTGAGCAGTGACAGTGAGAGTGACTTGACACTGATTTGAATCAAAACTGTTGAGTGCCGGACACTGACTCATACTTTCTGGCTCAGTACTTTTTGGCTGGTGCTGCAGTCCTGGATCTGTGCTTGTTAACTAGCAAGAAACTTCAGCTGTATCATGTCTTGCCTGCCACAGTGACTCGTCAATCCGCGGCGTGGAGTGCAGTTTGATTCAAGAAATTGACGGCATACAGGAGAAGCAACACATCCAGTGACGCTGCAGGGACGAATCACAGTCATCTGCAACCTGTGAAATGTGCCAGTGTACCGTCTACCAATGAACATGCGAACTTCATGGAGTTCTGACGACGCGAATGATGCCAAAGAAACTATCCACATTATCAATTTATCGAAGAATACCAACCGGACTGGCACACAGAAGTTGATGTTTCGTAGATCAGTACCGTCAAAGTTTAAACTAACACTGGTTTCAGTGCAAGACACAGGAACTGTCCCAGAACCGGCAAACTTCTTTTTTCAAGTTCTGTTTGTAACTTATCACATTTTTGTGGCAATTGCAACATCCTACAGCCAAAGAAAGTGAAATCAAATCCCAGCTCAAAGAGTTAGTGTGAAGAGTCAGAGTTAGTAGCCAGTTCTGAACGTCAGTCAGGGTCAATGTCAAAGCTAATTGCTCTCGCCATCCTTGGATGCAATCGCCTTGTGCCACTCAATCATGGCAGCCTGGGGGGAGAGGCTGGTGCTCAGCAAACGCATCTTGCTGAACACATACACCAAATCAGCTGCGCGCTCTACCCCCAGCCGACTGCGTGATTTGCTAGGGATAAAGCTGAAGGTGCTCCAGTTCCGCTCGCAGGAGCTGGCTGATGCAGGCTGTGCTGTGAGCTTGGTGGCAAGCTGCTGCAGCTCAGGGTAGCCCACACCGTATGCTTGCCACAGCCGAAGGCGAGCCCAGCAAGCCAGCTTTCAGAGTAAAGCTGGGCAGCTGTGACTGTGCAACGAGGGCATCATGGGGCCCCAGAATGCGCTCTGACACAGTCATGAAGTTCTCCATAGCCAGCTCCATCAGCTCCTGGCTGAGCTTGACTCCCCAATACTCCGGGTCAATCAGGAATGCTGCACCATGTATGGGGCTGTGCAGTGAGGCGCGGTCATCGTTGGCACTGAGCCATCTTGCCTGGACTGCTGCGGCAACGATGGCCGCCTTGTAAGCTGGTGATGGCAGCTGTTCCAGCTGCTCCGTCAGCCGGTGCATGAGCATGAAAACCTGGAGTACGAACAAACGCACAGGCCTAATTCAAACACAGCAGAAATACAGCAGAATGCCTGCAGCGTGCGGCTGTTCCCATTCCTAGCCTACCCTCACACACTGAATATCTACACACCTTGCTGACGCATGGGGCATTGGCATCCATGCAGCGCAGGGCATACAGAATGGGCATGAAGACACTGATCAACTGCGTTGCACGCGCCCAGAAGTTGTGCTGCCCGTTGCTCATGATGCTGTCCCTGATCCTGGTGGCAGCAGCACGCTCGTTGGGGTGGTCCTGAGTCCCATTTGTCAGCAGCCATCTGTACCATGCATGAAATGCATGAAATGCACTCAAACATGGACTTTGCAACATACGTATGCATACTGACCATGGTTATCATGACCTTCTTCTGCTCCAAAGCACGCTTCACCATGATGCATGATGTTGCAAAGCGCGTTTCACCAGGCTTCAGCAGCTCTTTCACCATGTTGAGCTCCTTGCAAGTCTGGCGGTACATGTCCAGGGGCTGTGGGTAACCAAAAGGACAATGGTCAATGAAACTGGATTATGGAAGCTCTGATAACAGCTCGGCGGCCATACTCACCAACTGATGGTTCTTGATGAATGTCACAACCTCCTTGACGTCACTGATGAGCCCTGCTGCCCATGACTCTTTGCCAAGGTCCTCAAGAAGCAAATCCAGAACGTGGGCACCACATGGAACCCATGTGATGTTTGGCTGCCACTCCTCCAGCAAGGCACCTGCTGCCCGGCATGCAGCTGCATTGTCGGTGCACACGGCCACGACATTCCTCTCTCCCACCTCCTTGATAACCTTTAACAGTATCTGCAACATCTGGAATCAGCAACATGACTAACATGAGCTATCATGCACCTTCACAAGGCGACGAGCCAGCCATTGGTAATCTGCTCACCTCAGCAATGTACTGTGCAGACTTGACATGCCCAGCAGTGTCGGTGGCTGAGTGGAAGACAGCGCCATTGACAGTGACAAGCATGGCGTTGAGCAGATTCTTGTTCTGGCAGTTGGACCAGCCATCAGATGCAATGGTGCAGCCTGTCACCTTGGTGCACTTGGTGATGCGAGCCTCGGAAACCAACTATCACCAGCATAACAACTCACTATGAACCAGCATGACAACTCACCCTCCAGCACTCACTCCTAGCCCGTGCACCTGCTTGCAAACCTACTATTAAAAGTACAGTGACTGTCCCCTTATCCGACCAAATTCCATTACGCTATCCACGCGTCGATCAATCTTTGCGCAAAACGGACTGCTCCATGATGCAAGTCTTTACCCCAGGGTGCGGCAATTGACGCTGCAATAGAGGACAATGCTGGCGGTTAAGAGAGCCGTCATGGGGTGTGAGTCGCCTTACAAGCGCAACCCTGAACACTGATCGGATCTTGGGCCGGTCGGAAATAGGGACTATCACTGTACTTCTGTCGTCAACTCAGTCTGCACCACTGCTGCACCGACATGTGAATAACAGGAACGTCTGGTCTAACGTCAGCGTCAGCATTGAGAGCTACCAAAAGCACTCATTACTGTTTGCGCACGCATAGCGGGCACTGGTCCTGACTGCCTGCTGTTCACGATGGTCATGTACAGTTCATTGCACGATGTCAATGATGGGCTGCGAGTTGTCAATTCAGGACTGAGATACACAGCCAAGCCTCTGTGACTCTGTGACAGTGGTTGTTGTGCTGGTAGGCCGATTGATTCGCTGGTAACTCTGACTCTGTGTGCATTGACTTGCTGCATGACTAAGCCTGAAGCCTTTTGTTGGTAGATCTTTGAACCCCTCGGGCTCACTGCTGCTAGCCGCAAGGGCCCTGGCGTACTCCCGGGCACGCTTCACGCGCTGGGTGGGATTCTGGGTCATGCCCAAGTAGATCATTGACTGGCCCGGGAAAACACGCGCCTGGGCCTTGACGAGGTTGACGAGGTTGCTGCATGTCAAACATCACGCACCAGTCACGACTTGTCCAATCCACTCACCGTGTTGGCATCATGCCTCTCCTCCTCCGGGTCCCGTTGCCTCTTCTTCGTAGCCTGCATTGTCTGCCTCTGCTGTGTGCTGTCGCAGCCTGCGCCGGAGACGACGGGCCGGTCCAAAACACTGACACAATTGAATTTACGCACCGATTGGAAACGGAATCGCTCCGGACTACTTTGCTCTCGTTTCGTGAATTAGACTGCGCAGTGATCTCATTTTTGAAACGAGTGACGGCGACGCCCTTGGGAAGCTGTGCAGAAGCTGGCTCAGGTCCTAAGGCGGAGTCTCTGTGTACTGGTCATTACACTTTACAACGAGGTGGCAGGACTTGCATGGTGTGAGAGCAAAGTGCAGAGGCTTAGCAGTGGCGTGATAGTAGTTGCTAGTAAGTCTTCCTGAGTTGACAGAGCGCACAAAACTGTATGCCGTCCATGTGTATCGTATAATCAATCCAATGGCAAGCTACTTCTTCGGCCTGACGTCTTTCCATGGACTGGTAACACGGCACCAAGCACTGGCGGCTGTGCCGAACTGACGGCGTGACAATCAACTGGCGTGAAACATGCGTGGAAAATGCACATCAACTGGGTCGGCCACATTGCACACAAGCCAGCCTCACGCAAGAAAACGCTGCATGTGCACCCTGTGTTGGCCACATGCACACTGATCTGTTCGAGCACCAGACGTCAAAAGATGAATGGATAGGGCCCAGCCTCTACGCATCATGACATGTGGAGAGTATGACCCGTACTGGCTCACACACCGGTTTGTCTTTTCACCCTCTCTTAGTTCGCTGTCCCAGAATTGGCCCTGTGGTACCGTGTACCACAACACCCGTTGTCCACCCGGTGTGCAATTGACGCACATATGAATACACCCATATTTTCCGGACACACACAGTGTGGCCACAGGCCCTGTGAGATCCACGCACAGGCAAACTTCTCGGAGGTGAAACTAATTAATTGCCAGTGTTTCCTCACACGTTTCTGCACAAGCCATGCAAAGCACAAGTACACAACAGTGCACCGATCTGCACTGTTGACACCGCTTTGTAAACTTGAGAACCGACAGTGCACATAACTGCTGGCTTATGCCAGCATCCCCGCATGTCAGCCACACATCAAAATCGAGCACACAATTGCTTATGGTGTCGACAGTCTGCTAGGTTTATGCAGCCACGACTAGCATTGCACAAGTCAGGATGTCCGAAGTCCGTACCAGTATGTAGGTAATGAACCTGAACAACACATTAATTCAATCCTTCCTCATCTTCTGCTCTCCCACAAACACGCACATTTCATTTTTGACAGGTGCGTGGGCCACGAACCACAGTTTGAGCAGTGTGGTTTGCTGAACACACCATGCATTGCTTCGTCCCATCAGTCCACAACAGAGTGTCTAGTCATAATTTGTCAGTTAGGCCAGTCGTGTGCAACACGCAGCTGTCCAAACAGACTGTTATGCAACTTGGCCTTTCTGTTCCTCCATCACTGATACGCATTGTGAAATATTCTGATCAATTGTAGTTAGCCAGCTTTGCACGTGCGGCTAGCAGCTGGTCTGCCAGGAACTGCAGTGGGTCGGGCGGTCGGGCGTCGTTCAGCGCACGCAGGGCCTCTCTCAGGATGGGCACCACGGCCTGGTCCATGTACTGCCTCACAGGCAGGCTGCCTGGCTTGTTGGCATTCATGCTCTGGCTTTTGTGGGGCGCGGAAGCAATGGCAGCCCTTGGTATTGCCCTGGGGCTTCTGGGGGGCTGTAGCGAGCCAGGAGGGAAAGGGGCCGGTGGCGTGGGTGGCTTTGATGGCATGTGTCCGGCTTCCACGGGGAAGGAAGAGGGCCGGTGGCTTTCTTCCGGGCGTGATGCAGCGATGCCCTGGGATGGAGGGCGAGATGAGATGCGGTTGTTCTGTGACCCTGAGCGAGAGGTCAACTGGGCAGCCTTCCATGAGGCAGAGCGCGAAACCGGCACAGCAGCGTTTTGTGACACAGAGCGAGAAACTGCCGCAGAGCCCTTCTGAGACGAGGAGTGGGGCAACAGGTCAGCCGCAGCCTGTGGCGCAGCCTCAGGCTGTACGTCCTCAACTGCTGCGTCCTCGGTCGCTGGCTCCCCGACTGCTGCATCCTCAATCGCTAGTTCCTCGACTGCCGCCTCTTTAATCGCTGGCTCTTCGACTGCTGCGTCCTCAGTCACTGCCTCCTCGACTGCTGCCTCTACAGTCACTGGCTCCTCGACTGCTGCCTCTACAGTTGTTGGCTCCTTGACTTCTACCTCTTCAGTCGCTGGCTCCTCGACTGCTGGCTGCTCAGTCACTGGCTCCTCGTCTGCTACCTCTTCAGTCGCTGGCTCCTCGACTGCTGGCTGCTCAATCTCTGGATCCTCGGCTGCTGCGTCCTCAGTCGCTGGCTCCTCGACTGCTGCCTGCTCAGTCAGTGGCTCCTCGACTGCTGCCTCTTCAGTCGCTGGCTCCTCGACTGCTGCATCTTCAGTCGCTGGCTCCTCGACTGCTGCCTGCTCAGCCAGTGGCTCCTCGACTGCTGCGTCCTCAGTCGCTTGCTCCTCGACTGCTGCGTCCTCAGCCGCTGGCTCCTCGGCTGCTGCGTCCTCAGCCGCTGGCTCCTCGGCTGCTGCGTCCTCAGTCGCTGGCTCCTCGACTGCTGCCTGCTCAGTCAGTGGCTCCTCGACTGCTGCCTCTTCAGTCGCTGGCTTGTCGATTGCAGCCGCTTCAGTCGCTAGCTCCTCGACTGCTGCCTCCTCACTCGCTGGCTCCTCGACTGCTGCCTGCTCAGCCGGTGGCTCCTCGACTGCTGCGACCTCAGTCGCTTGCTCCTCGGCTGCTGCGTCCTCAGCCGCTGGCTCCTCGGCTGCTGCGTCATCAGCCGCTGGCTCCTCGGCTGTTGCGTCCTCAGTCGCTGGCTCCTCGACTGCTGCGTCCTCGGTCGCTGGCTCCTCGGCTGCTGCGTCATCAGCCGCTGGCTCCTCGGCTGCTGCGTCCTCAGTCGCTGGCTCCTCGACTGCTGCGTCCTCGGTCGCTGGATCCTCGATTGCCTCCTCTTCAGTCGCTGGCTCCTCGATCGCCGCCTCCTCAGTCGCTGGCTCCTTGACCGCCGCCTCCTCAGTCGCTGCCTCCTCGATCGCTGCATCCTCAGGCGTCGTGTCCTCGGCTGCTGCCTCTTCAGTCGTTGGCTGCTCGACCGCCGCCTCCTCAGTCGCGGGCTCCTCAACTGCTGCCTGCTCAGTCGCTGCCTGCTCGACTGCTGCCTCTGCACTCGCTGGCTTCTCAATTGTCACCTCTTCAGTCGCTGGCTTGTCGGCTGCTGACTGCTCAATAGCTGCCTCCTCGAGTGCGGCCGCTTCAGTCGCTGGCTCCTCGAGTGCTGCTTCCTCAGTCGCTGCCCCCTCGACTGATGCGTCCTCATTCGTCATTTCCTCAACTGCTGCCTGCTCAGTCGCTGGCTCCTCGACTGCTGCCTGCTCAGTCGCTGGATCCTCGACTACTGACTCGTCAGTCGCTGGCTTGTCGACTGCTGCCTCTTCAGTCGCTGGCTCCTCGACTGCTGCTTCTTCAGTCACTGGCTGCTCGACTGCTGCCTGCTCAGTCGCTGGATCCTCGACTACTGACTCGTCAGTCGCTGGCTTGTCGACTGCTGCTTCTTCAGTCACTGGCTGCTCGACTGCTGCCTGCTCAGTCGCTTGATCCTCGACTAGTGACTCGTCAGTCGCTGGCTTGTCGACTGCTGCCTCCTCGTGTGCTGGCTCCTCGACTGCTGCCTCCTCGTGTGCTGGCTCCTCGACTGCTGCCTCCTCGTGCGCTGGCTCCTCGACTGCTGTCTCCTCAGGCGCTGGCTCATCGACTGCTGCGCCCTCAGGCTGTACTACCTGAACTGCTGCAGCCTCTGCCTCTTGCGTGTCCTCCACTGGAAACGTGTGATTCTCGTCCGGCAATGGTTCGTCCACCGTGGGCTGTGATGCCTCGATATCCAGGGCCGCTGCGCCCGCCGCAGCCTCCTCCTTCCTGAGCGCTGCAGGAGCAAACCACAAAATCACCGTGTTTCTTTGCCTGCAAACTGTGGAGAGAAAGACTGCATATTCCAGGCCATCTGTCACAAAATGCAAACATTGCTATGAAGGATCGACATGTTGCGCCTCACTTGCACAAAGCTGCGCACAACACGTGTTTTACAACTTGTTTCACCCCTCACCTAAGTGTTGGAGCATCTCCATATGAGGAGCAACAAGGCCAAACACAGTGTCAATGTCCTCCTGGGCATCAATTTCCGCCACACGGCCCGTCCCTTTCAACGCATCGATCACGGGCTGTGACTCAGCAACGAAAACCTGCGTGGAGGTAAAGCTACAGCGTTGCTTGTTATCCATGCACATTTGTGAACTTGGCAATTTGTGTTCAAGAGGCTTACTGGGCAACTTGAAAATGTTTATGAAGCCAGACAAGGACAAAACCGTTGAGCCACAAGCAAACGTTTGAGCCCATGCAGCGCCGTATGGGCCATCACGCGCAGCGGCACTCACCATTGCTCGCTTTTGTGTGTACGAATGCATGTGCTGAATGCAGCAGCTTGTCATTCATTGAGCGTTGCACACTGGCCTATTGTTCAAGTTACCCCTGACACCTCTTATGTTGGTGTATGTTTGTGCTCCTGTCCGGCATGCAGCAGCACTAAAGTCTACCTGCATGCGGCTGCGAATGGTGTCTTCGTTGTCATCTGCCCGCCCGCTGGTCTCGCCTCGCGTGACCAGGCGCTGCACAGCAGTCTCCTCGGGAAGAGTGAAGACCAGGACAAAGTCAGCCGGCTGAACCTGGAAGACCATGGCACACCAAACACCAACAGTGAGTGCAAGATTTGCCTATGCGAGCTCGGTCGTTATTGCATGCTTGAAGCCAAAACCATGCCTGCCTGTGTTCGTTGCAGTCACACCTTCTGTTCAAACTCGTCTAGTTGGTCCAGCTTGCGTGGAAAGCCATCCACCAGGAAACGTGTTGCTCCACTCGCCGACATGGCTTTGGTTAGCAAGTCTGCATACAAGAAGTGACACAGCAAGTGGACATTGAACATCAGATGCGGAATGCAACACCAAGGATGCCATGTCAAGTAGCTGTACGTGGCAGTCCACGTGCGCACCTAGCACCAGGCTCGTAGGCACCATCTCTCCGGCCTCCATCAGAGCTTGAGCTTTCACGCCCTGCATGCAGAGCAGCCCAGAGGTCACTTGAAGACCCGCATGGACCCCAATTTTATCCATTGAACCCAAGTGTCAAGTCTGCCTTTTCACTACTCACCAATAAAACGATTTGTGAGGCATGGCATAACTGGAATCGCATGCCTCGCTTCATGCACTGGAACAATAACATCTGGTCTTGGCATGAGTCTGTGCATGAGTACGTGCATGAGTCGGTGCTTGAGTCAGCGCATGGTTGGGTGCATTTGTGGAAGCAACTGCTGTAGTTAGGTCCTGGTTTTGATATCTTTAGCCGTGGATTCAAGTGAGATGACTGCCCTGTGTTGCTCCCCGCTGCAAGCACACACCAGCTCGGTTTTCTCGGCGACTCCAGCTCGTAACAGATCACCCGTGGAAATATGCTTCCAGCCATACGCTTCAACGATGCGAGCGCATTGCGTGCCCTTACCGGCACCTACGAATGATGAAGCAACCATGTCGCACAGCTGTAGCACGAACAAAGCACCAGACCTCTTGCAGCTCTGTGGACATGTCATGTCTTACCTGGTGCTCCTAACACAAACACCACAGTATTCTTGCCGGCATCCATGGCTCGCCTTCGAAGGCGCCTCGGATAAGAGTCAGTATCCGCGATTGCAGTCCTAATGGTAGTCCTTATAGTCGTGCTTTTGTTATCGGAACAACTAGTTCATGTTTTGGTGGAAATGGCCAGCCAGGCAAAAGCGTACGGCAATCATTTCATCGTGCGAGCCATCCCATCGCTCGATCGATTTTTGGCGCTCGTTTGGCATTACACCACCTCCAAGCGTTTTATAATAGCAGGCTGGCACAAGAACAAGCAAGATACAGACCTTCAGTTTGACCGGACGGTGAACCTTTTTTTGGTAGCACGTGGTAAGAGAAAAAGTGGAAAGCTCAACCATGATGAACTTGTGGGAGCAGAAGAAGCAGCAGGAGAAGCAAAAGCTCTAAATAAGTGCGTAGTGGGAGCATGTACGTGGGGAAATGCTAAAGTATCATGTGCGTTACTTGAGGACATGCCGCGAGCGCATCAGGTGGGCAAGCTCTGGACGTCACTATGTGCTCGGCCGCATTTTACCAGGCCTCAATCCTTGCATCACACAAAAAAACCCTGCCAGGGGCCCCATGTGCAGGGCCGTTGTCCCTGTAAAGCGCAACAACATGGACCTGTCACAGCGCTTCTATGTTCGTTGTTTGCCTTCCAAACACAGCGTCTCCTAAATACTTGTATCCCTGTGCTCTTCATCGTTTGTGTAGCCTGAGTCTATGCCTCCGGAGCTGTTACACTGAGCTGGTGCAGGTGCTGGTGCTGGGGGTGGACCCTCTTAAATCACTGAGACTCAAATCGCTGAGACTCAGAGTGCGCTTAATGCAGCTAACGCACACGATTTGAGTCTCAGTGATTTAAGTTGGTAGAGGTGGGGGGTGGAAAAGCCTTACCGGGAACAGACCGGTTAGAAACGGGCAATTTGCCATCTTGTCGACGTCAGCGTTCAAAACATGTATCAAAAGCTCCTTAAGCCTTCAGAAAAACTTGAACGCTCCTTGTGATGCTCCTAGTGATTGCCGAACGAAGGAGCGGTTGTGGCGACGACGATGCAAACATGGCGTACTTGCCCAGTTGACTCTAAACACGCGCGTCTCGCGTATGTCTACAGGTATGCATGGACGTTGCTCCTACGCAGCTGGCAGTAGCCGGTTCTGAGTGGGTGCTGCGTATTCATGGAGCAATTCATGCAGCAGTGGCTGCTGAGCCTGTCGCGCTTCGTCAGCTACCGCTCTGTGGCTGTGTGTGTCTGCGCCACGCCCTTGCTGCATCTTGCGGGCATCCTATGGCACGGCCTTCCAGGCTCCAACGACGATAAGCGCAGCAAGCGCCTCTTAGCTTTTGCTTGGACAGGAGGCAAACGATCACTGGCTTTTCAGCTCTCTGGATGGGTGAGCGGGGCTGGGTTGGAAGGTAGACACTAGCCTTGTAGAAGTCGACATGCTTACCGTCATGCCTCGATCCATCCGACAGCCTCTTAAATTCTAAGCTCGCGTGGTAGCACGATTAGGCTCAACAAAGATGCCGCGAATGTGAGCGGTTTGCTTGGCACGCATGGTGAATTCACGCAATCAGCATGAGGCAGAAGCGCTCATCAATCTCATGAGTGGACTTGGCACCAATCAGGACGATATCTTTGACAGGACAGTCTAGCTGAGCTTTGCCAGAAGAGCTAAAATTGAGCGCATAACAGCTGGGCACCTCTCACTGTAAGAGGCTACATCTGCGTTTGGGGCTTTTGCACGCGTGCAGGTGCTCTGGGCTACATCTGCTCTTGTCTCCCTGTTTGTCTTATTACCTGCTACTTCAGTCTCTCTTCCTGGGCTGCCCACGGAGAGGGAGCAGCTGATACCTCACACGCATGCAGATGTAGTCAGTGGAGCTGCGGCTGCCAGCAGCTTCATCGGCCTATTGTTCTTATGCAAGGCAGGTTCTGGAGGGTATGGAGGGGGCAGTATGGTGCATAATGGCAGTGGAAGCCCAGCTTTCAAGGGCACTGTCATGGTCCATTCGAGGAGGGCAATGGTGCCCAGGTGATGGGTGTCAACAGGAGCCAGGCTCTTGTCCCGCAGCTGTACAAAGCATCTGTGCAACGCAGCCTGCCATGCCTGCTCTGCTGCCTGCAGTCCATGCTCGTGTACGAGCGGTCGGCGAGTGACGAGCCATGCCGGTCGGAAGGTGGTGGGCGCAACATATCAGTAAAGAGGTTGCGTCAACGCCTTGTGCGGTCACCTGCTGGCCAGGTGCGCTGACCAGGCCATGCAACTACACATGGTTTTCCTGATCTGTGCCTGCACAGCTAGTCCACGGCAAATCAATTGCTAGGCCACAACCTGACCATAAACAACACCTGCTTGGGAATTAGCCAGGCTGCGGCCACATTCTGCGCATCTTCAGTGGTTGCATCCGTCTGCACAACACTGATGCATCTGTAACCAGACCAGCTGCATGACGAGCTGTCAGTAGCACAAGCCAAGCACAATGCAGCCCATGCCATGCCAGACGCTCATGGACTGGTGAACTGTGGTATGCATTACCCAGCCAGTTTGTCCGGCTGCAGATTCTTTGCCGCCACGGCCCTGCTGCGGCTGTGCTGCTCATGGGTGCGCTGCTGTCCCTGACGGGCGTGCTGCTGCTGCTCTCAGTGGAGCACATGCCAGACATACCCTCAAGGTGGGCAGGGACGCAAGGGGACAACTGAGCAGCACCAAACCACTGGGATTGCGTTATCAGACGGGGTACAAGCCAGGCCTGAGCAGGAGGCAGATGCATGCCGGTGGTGCACTATTTCTCAGTGGTGCCAATGGCTTGCATCTCAGTGTGCTGGCGGCTTGACTCTCATCCGGTTGGTGTTTGAATCTTGCTGATGCTGAACGCCTTTGCAGGTTGCTTTACTGCTGCCTGGCGCTGGTATGCCTGATCATTGGTGCCAGCAGCACCCATGGCCTTGGGGGGTACCTGCAGTGGGGCCGCAGGCCGCATGCACACACTGCCCGCCACAGGGGACGTGCACTCCTGGCCACCACCTGCCCTGCCACCACCAGCCACGCCATCAATGAGGCGAGCCGTGCCAGCCCTGGCTCAGGCATGGGTCAGTTCAGAGGGGCTGGCTATGGGCGGCGCAGTGCCCCTGTGGGCGGTGCAGTGCTGCCTGACGAAGCCGACCTGGGCGTCAGCGAAGGCACCGGCTTGCTGGTGACAGGGCGTGTGGGCTCTGCCCTGGGGCTGGCGGGCATGGGAACGGACACACAGCCTGCACAGCTGCACAAAGGCTCGCCAAAAGAGGAGACGTCCAAGGCCAACGAATCTTTTTCTGACACTTCCATGAGGGGCTTGGCTACGGCCCGCAGGAGCGAGTTGGGCAGCACTGGCAGCCTCAGTCGCAGTGAAGGCAGTGATGGGGATGGCAGCGGACTTGACACTGGATCAGAACAGAGACGAGGCGGCGCATGGGCATTTTTTCAACCATTCGCTGGTGGCACCATTTTTGTTGTAACCCAGGTGTGCCATGGACCTTGCAGTACAGTTTCTGTGAAGCACACCCGCGGCTTGCCGCACCAGCCCTGCACCAGCCCATGCCGGTTCAGCGCTAGTTTGTGTTCATGATACTCATGTGCATGTTTTTCAAGGCCGCTGGCTTTGAATGCCTGGTACCCTGTGGCCAAGAAGGTGTCTACTTGGTGTTGCCTGCAGGCTGTCGGTTGGAGCCTGTTTGCTGTTACAATCGTGCTCATCGTTGCCCTGGCAAAGGCTCTGGTGGCGGGCATGGTGCACTGGATACGCCTGTACGTGCTGGGGGCAGGCGTGCTCATGATGCTCACACAAATGGTGAGTCAGCCATCACATGAGCAAGCTCAGCAAGCGCCATTCAACCTTCTGAAGGCAACCTCAGTCTTGTGACTGCCCAGCTCTGCATAAGGGATCAGGTTCTTGTTTGATACTGTTTTGACATAGCTGTTCAACTAACTGCTGGTACTGCTGGCCCATCTCCGTCCGTTCACTGTGCTAGCGACGAGGGTTTTGCTCTATATATCCTTGTCTTTGCCCTTTGTGCGTCATCCTACCATTCTGCTTGTATTGTGTTCTAGGAACAGTGCTCGCTGGCTACACACGCAAGCCAGCACCTGACATGTGCAAACTCATTCTTGATGCTGCACAAGCAAGCCATGACCTTCAGGCCGCCTGTATGCCCTCATGCTCGTGCCACAGGTGCTGGGTATATCAGTGCTGACATGGCGCAACAGCCAGACCGCCCGCAGCCTGGTGCGGCCCATTCTCGCTGCGGGCACCCGTACACTGCGCCTGTCAGGAGGCGGGGACCGCTCATCACTGGAGCGTGTCAGACTCCTTCAAGCAGGAGGTGCAGACAAGCAGAGTGCAGCGGGAGCGGGGGCAGAGCACCAGGCTGTGGAGCAGCGGCCATCCGCTGCTGGGTGTACAGAGCAGCTGTCCCAGGCATGGCAGGCGAAGGGCGTGTGCGGCTGCTGGCAGCTGGTTGCAGGGTCTGTGGCCTCAGCTGTGAACCATGCCGTCTCCATTCACGGGCCTATCTTCATCATGTATATGCCAGTGCAAACGTAAGTGCAGGCAGCCTTCGGTGTATCAGTGGGACACTGCATGTGTTTGAGTTGCATGGGCTACTGCGTGGTCAAGCTCTGGTGCCACTAAAACCTGCCATAGAACGCTGTCATGGACTGCCTGCCGCTCCTAATCTGCTTGCTCCCACGCATGCACTTGAGCACACACACACACACCGCCTCATGTGTATGATCTTGACACCTTCTGAGCTTGTCTGCCCTGCAGGTTTTTCACTCTGTGGGCACTGACGTTTGCGTTCTTCCCCACGCGCTGGGCCGCACTGGGGTGGCTGACGCTGCTGCCTGCCGGATACGTGCTGTCCCTGGCAGGAGAGCCGCAGCACACAGGTCAGCAGGCAGACGGGCAGGCAGGCGCTCTCTGGTTGAATGCTCGTGTTCCTGGCGCATGTGACCACCTAACCACTTGAGGGCCTGTTGTCTACGCACTGATCCTGTACCATAAACTCATTACGCCGCAAAACCCTTGATGCATTGTCAGGCTGTGCCAGCAAGCTGCAACTCTCACTGTTTATTTCCCGAGACGAATCTCTTGCCGTTTGCAGCAGGGATCCACGTCGAGGCAGTCTGTGCCGTGCCTCATACACTATGCCTGTTGCTTGGAACTCAGCTCTTGTGATTTGAATGTTAGATAGCCTGTTGCCCTGCCCCTCAGGTGCGCGCACGTGGCCTGCGCTGCGCTCGTGGCTGTCGCACCGCCTGGAGCCCTCCCTGGCCTGGTGGATGGGGCGCGTGGAGGTGGTGGCGGACTGGGAGGGCGAACCACCCCCACCAGAACACAAATACATATTCGGGTTTCATCCCCATGGGCTGTACCCAACAGGTGCGCGACAGGTTGGGGTGCACCGGCTGCAGTCCCTCATTGGAGGGCTCTTGAGCTCAACACACGCAATGATGAGGACCATGCTGCAATCGCCCAGTACTGCCCTGCACACACTTGCACAGCTTCAGTGGCCTGAATTGCCGCTCCTTGGCCTCTGCAGGCGCTGGGTTCCTTCCGCTGCTGCCCTCGTTCAAGCGCTTGCTTCCCGGAATCAACCCCATCACGCTGACCGCCTCCGTCATGTACTACCTGCCCGCCATCAAGGACCTGTCCCTGTGCCTGGGCTTCAGGCAGGTCAGCCGCCGCACCTTTGTCAGGGCGCTTCGGGACACCAGGGCCGTCATTATATGCCCGGGTGGGCAGGCGGAGCTGGTCTACTCGTACGCTAGCCACACGCCCACACCCAGTGTGCGCCCACGTGTGCCAGAACCAGTCGCGGGTGCGGGCGAGGCCATGCCACCAACGATGACCGATGGCATGGCTGTCAAGGCGCTTGCGCTTGAGCTGGGTGCATATGAGAAGTCTCAAGAAGTGCTGCTGTCTCGCCAGGAGCAGTCCCAACAAGACCAGCTGCAACAGGGACAGCGGCTGGAGCAGCTTAAAGAACAAGGGGTAGTGCAGCTTCCAAGCGTATGCTGCGAGCGACCTAAAGGGGCAGCCAGGGAGCAAGTGATCATCAGTGCACAAGCAGAGGGCTCAGCAACACAAGGCAAGCGCGCTCCATCAGTGTGCTCTGGGGATGCATTCAAGAGTGTGCGGATTGCTGACAAAGTTCTGGCTGCAAACGGCACTGCAACATACCATAAGGCCTGTCACTCCCTGCCGGCAATACACCTGAACAGCCTCTGTACGGAGGGTTCCAGTTTGGACAGCATAAGCAAGTGCAATATTCTAAGCAGCAATGGCAGTGCAATTGACTGTGACAGCGTAGTTGACAGCATCAGCGCGGAGACCACTGACAGTACTTGCACCTCTGGCGGCCACCACGCAAGCAATGGCCAGGAGCCTGGCAGCCCGGTCAGCTCTGCATCTGATACCAAGGCTGGTGCTCAAGCTGGTGTGAAACCTGCCTCAACTGAAAGGGACTCTGTGGCTGGCTGTGCGGATGAAGAGGAATGCACGGCGGTTGCCGGCGAGCTTGTGCTTTACACTGGCCACAAGGGGTTTGTGCGTCTGGCCATCGAGCAGCAGGCAGCACTGGTGCCTGTGCTTGCGCTCGGGGAGGTGCTGCAGCTGCAGAACCTCGTGTCATGCCCGGAGATGCAGAAATGGACGTACAAACGTCTCGGATTCCCTTTCCCTTACTTGACGGGTGCGCCTCAGAGCTATTGCATTGAACTGTGAACTATAGCGTCAGCCAGTTGGTCTAGAGTCAGGACTATAGTATGAAGGAGTTGAATTGTAGGTGTTGAGCACATATTGCTGGACATGTGCTAGCGCCTGTGATAGCAGCAGCTGTGCCCTTTCCTGCAGCTACACTATCACTTTGGTGCCTGATGTGATGTCTTCCATTGCTGCCGCAGTGGGGAGGTGGGGCATATCGCCTTTCCCTATCCGCACGCCACTCATCTACATCATCGGCAAGCCCATCCAGGCACCACCCCTCACAGGTGCTGTGAAATCTCAGGGCAGGCATGGATTGCCAGCGGGTTCTACACTGCAATCACATTTCATCACATGCTGTGAAATATGCCAGCTATTTGTTATGTTTGTTGTGAGAGGTGTTGGCTAGTTGGCAGTTGAAGCGTAAGTCATCTTGTGGCAAGCCACAATGTTAACGGGCTCTCCATGCTTCATCACACGGTCAGGTCTGGTGCTAGACGATGCGGACTGTACCGGCTAATGGTACCACACCTGGTACACCGCACCACTATGATGTCGTTATCACTGACTAAACTCTTGACTAAACTCTTGACTGTCCTTGCCTGTCCCTGTGCAGGCAGCTCCGTCCCTCAGTCCAGTGTCGACGCCCTACACAGACAGTTTTATGACTCACTGGCCGATATGTTCGCCCGCCACGCCCACCGCCACCCGGCCTTTAAAGGTGCAAAGCTCACCCTGCTCCATGGTCACAAATAGGGCACACAGCGGTAGTGGGTAGTGCCACTCGTACAGCGTGAAGAACGGACATGCGGACGCTTGTTATCAAGGTCACACGTGGTTTGTGGATGGAGGCCGCTTGACGCGAATGGCATGGGCACCGGGTGTACTGGCGTGCTGTTTACTTGGTCATGTGCTTGCGCAGTCAGGTGCACAGTTCACATGAGCGGGCCGGGTTGTCTGTGCTTCATCACAGCAATGCTGCAGGCATAGCGACTGCAGGAACTGCAGGACGCTCCTAGAGGATATGATCCTGCAGATACTTGTACCATGTCCACGTGTATAGAAATGCTGCTGATATGTTGTTCATTAGGTAGTGCACAGAACATTAATGCTTCTGGCATATGTCTGCCCATGGGCGTGGCACTCCTGCTGGGCCAAGCGCTGTATATGTCATGGTCAACGGCCACATGCACTTTGTTCAACTTTTCATGTATTGTTTTGCTGTGACGGCCTGTGGCATACTAGTTTCAATGTGTCAGAGCTATGTTTGATGCACAGCCGCACGCAGCACACTTGTGCAAGACACCTTGTTTGCTGCTGTATGGTGTGGGTGAGGTGTGCGAGCACTGCGCACTTGTATCTTTGCTCGCTTGCAAGGTGGGAGTGCACACCAGGAAGCACGTCCAGGCAAAGGACCTAATCTTGTACTGAAAAAAACAACTTTTGCTGCTAACACTACATTCATCGCCCACGCATGTAAAGAGCATTTCCACCGAGTCCGCAAGGGCTGGTGAGTCGCTCGTGACGGGCACCTCACAGAGCACCTTAGTAAGTGCTTCGTTAGCAAAGAGGTCCATCAAATTAAATCATCAAAAGCACTCGCATCCTCAAAGCCCACTCACTGTTTAGACTGCCAATGCATGCGAGCTGACAATGTCATGTGCAGATTGTCTCTGCTTTTCATCAGTTCGTGCCTTTGCTTGGCTTAGCAATTCTTCCAGGCACTTGGCAGGAGCGAGGAGATGAGACAAGGCACAAAATGGCTTCACTCTGCCGTCGCCCACATGTGGCACTGATTCAATACAAATTTCTTGTGGTTTTATTGTTCCTCTTCGGCTCCTTCATGTCAATATGACTCATGTGTGTGATTTTTGGGAGTGATTCCTCTCTTCGGGTGCCATGCCATGCCAATGTGGACAGTGGACAGCTGCCATGCCATGCCAAACTGGGGCACTAGCACAAATGTAAACAGCGTACCAGGTACTGGCCCTTCTTCAAGTTTGTGGTGTGTTGGAATGAATCTGGACTAAGATATTTGGATCCATCTGGAACTGCATCGAGCTGTAGTACAGTATTCTCCTGCCCACCAGTCTGGGCCATGTATGCTTCCATGGCTATGCCATGTAAAAAAAAAGGCTGTGCCAAAGGACTTTATTTGCAGACAAGCGCAACTGACGCACCGTCATCTGTTCTGGCTCTGACCCAGAGTGGGAGCCAAGCTGCAATTTGGTTGCTTCACGTGTTCAATTCGTAATTGCAACGCTAAATGTGTGCAGTGCGGTGACAGAAGGGGGAAGAGGACGTTCATAGATGGCAGATCTTGATAGATTGATGTCATAAGTGCACATGAAGAATTGACGACCAAGTGAAATGACAAGTTCTATGTCAAGGTGGATTTGAAACGACACCGTCGAGAGTCTACTCTTTAACATCAATACAGGCCACGATTGTGCACTACTCATAAATGCGACAACATACACAGCCTGCTGGCCCTCTGGGGCTGGAACAGTTGCAAAAAGCAAACATTTGACGCTGGATGTGTCGGGCATGCGTCCAGGCACTCTATTCGTACAAGCTGTACAAATGCAAACTCATAAAAAAAGGCGACAACATACACTTGGCCAGTCACCAAAGTCATTTGTGCCGACTACGATCCCCATGGCCTGTCACATTTCACTCGAGTGTCACCTGTTGCTGACTCATTGCCAGTCTTGTGCCAGCTCCTTGTTTGTCCTCTCTTCGGCAGGCGCTGCTCAAAAGGCGTAGGCTGTCTTGCCAGACAAGCTTCTCTGGACTCTACTCTCCTAGATTGAGGTCATTGCGTACATTTTGCTTCAAGACTGCCTGACAGGGTTTACGTTATCTGACAACGCGGGCGCAGAGGGATCAAAAGCGTCTGCAATTGCTACTTGTCCGCCATGAGCGTGCCCCTGCCCGGCCCCAGCTCCACCAGCGCCACACACGTCATTGGCCAATGGCCTCGTGCAGTTTGTTCAACCAAGTTTGTTGTGGCAAGCGTGCAACCGGCGTTGGGAGAACTGGCACTAGGAGACTCTACGGAGACTGGCAGTTAATGGAGCGGGCGGGCATGATATCCACGGTCCATCCTTAGGCCTTGGTCCACACCAGAACACATGGCCTTGGACCTCACCAGGAAACATGGCCTTGGACCACACCAGGACACATGACCAAGAGCATAATCTGCATTGGTGGTGCTTTGACATTGAAATGGGCCTATCACTTGATTGATGGCAAACAGGAGCTGCCGACATCCAACGAGAAATGTCTTTTGCAACTTACATGCAATTTCAGCTTTTGAAAAGAAGCAAGGTCTGGGCAACCTTCAGGCCAGGGACGAGAGCAAGAGTCTTAGCTAGGGCCAGAGCGTGCATGATCTGATCGGGAGCAGAACCCGTTGTCTTGTTCTGAATGCAGCTACTGTAGCCAAACGCATCTCGGAACCATGTGGCCGGTCCTTTTACTGCTGGCTCCTTGCTGCATGATGTCCGGTTTGATCCGTCTGGGTCAGCTAGCAAGTCAGCTCAGACTGCTAACCAACCAAGCACGCTACGACAAGGGGTGATATGGTCAGGCCCAAGAGATAGTGATGGTACAAAGTTTGAGTTCAAGCCTTGTCTTGTTTGGGCGCGGCATGACATCAGTATTGCCGGCCATTTGTTGGCTGCTATCATACGTGGAAGACATAAGTAATGATGGCAGTCATCATTTCACTAATCGTGGGCTGGCCTCGTGCACATCGCTGCCCACCCTGCTTGCACGTTTTCAACACTTTTGGGTCCCCAGACCAGTGCGGCAGCGACGCACTGCGGTAAGCACAAAAACTATTCTGGAGCGATTGGCGCTTGCTGGGTGAGCAGTGCAAGCATGAGCGTGCAAGCTGTGAGCCCAACCGGGACTTTCGGAAGAAAACTCTGAATTAACTTGCTTATCGATCGCGCAAGCTGACCTGTGTTCGATTACCATGGAAGCCTTCAGTGTCACAATGGGGCCGCCCGGCCCCGTGGACCCTGAGCATGACCGCGAGCATTGTGCGAATGAGAATGGCTGTAAGAGACCTCGTGATGATACCGGCGGGATGACAATTCAGGTTGGCTGGAGGCAAATGGGAGTCTGCGCCCGTGTGTTGTGTGCCCTGCACTTTGGTTTGCGCAATTGCAGCTGCTCCCGCTCGCCTTGCTCCTCTTGATATTCCCATGCCAATGCCCATTATCAGTATACAGTATCTTGGTATTCCCTGGCGTACTCATGGCAGTTCCGGAACACATGCATGCTCACCATGGCCTCTGCAATCATGCAGCATTGCCCGTCCATGCGTCACAAGAAGGCTCATGTGGTTGGGGTGGATGACCTGCTGCACAAGCTCACCACCAAGTTCCATCTGAAACAAGCCAGGGTAAGCGCACATGTGCAGCCATGCGAGTGAGAACCAGACAAACAGGGCAAAGATATGACACAGCACACAGGTGTGAGACTGAACAACATGGAACCAGTTTGCGACTCACCTCAGGAAGCCTCATCACAGCATGAATACAAATGTGCATAACATGGAACATATGTGCACTGCGTTGTGCAGCTCAGCAACACAGCCATTCTGAGGCATCACTAAGTAGACGTGATGTCCATGCAGGCGTTCACCAGCGCCAAGGAGGCAGTGGAGTATGCCAAGCGCTTGTACGACCTGGGGTGTGAGGTGAGCTACTGTGCCGCTCAGACACAACATGCCCCTTTTGAATGCGTTCGGACAGGCTGCGTGTATGCACATTCAGTGTTGGCACTTGCTTCATACTATGCATGCCCGTACTAGATGCAGGCGATTCGAGGAGGGCTGAGGAACTTTGCCGCCGGAGCGGCTTCCGTGGCGGAGAGGACGCAGCAGGCCACATACCCACTGGTGCGCAGTGAGAAGCACATTACAGGGCCTGGGACGGTAGCCGCCTCGTGGCACACGTTGCGGTTGCAAGTTTGGCAACTGAGTATGAACAGGGCAAATAAATTCTGTGGCCGTCAGGCTGTTCAATGGCTACAGCTGTGTGCAAAGTGGGGCGTGTTGAATGTTGAGCCTCAGGTCCTTGGCTATAGACAGGCCATGGTTGCCTAACCCATTCAAAGTGCACGTGCAACACCACAACACAGTGTGCCTTACGACAGCATGCTTCAAAGCCTCGTTGGTGAGTCCTTGGCATTACAGAGTATGCCGTGCAAAGTCCTTGCGCCCAACCTGTCTCAGGTGGCCACACACCTGGGCATTCGCGACATGGACCGAGGCCGTGCAAACTATGCTGCCTACGGCGTGGTCAAGGAGCCGGGATACTACGGCACCACACTGACACGCTTTGACGTGCTGGGACAGGTGCAGGGGCGGAAGCGGGTTGCCATGGCCAGGGCTGGCAAAAAGAAAGATGTTTGCCAGTTCTGGGACAGTTTTCAAAGACGCCACTGGGGCCAGTGTGGGACCTGCTCAATAGTGAGTGGCTCGAGGGGTCTTGGTTTAGGCCGTGTTTCAGGTGTGACTCCTCCTAAATTTGCTTATTCTGCTAACCAAGTGGGACACTGGGACAGTGGCATGGCCACACAGTTGGCACACATTCCGAACACATGCTTGGTGGGTCAACTGAATAGAACAACTCAGACCCAAAAACAAAAGATGTTTGCCAGTTCTGGGATAGTTTACAAGGACTGGAACCAGTGTGACAACAGGGAAGCCCGTGAGCAGGGTTTATGCCAGAGTACAGGGTCCCAGGCTAGTCACGGAGATAGGGGCTCATGACATTTTGGTTACAGTAGGTGGCTTACAAAATACCATAAATCAACGAAATCAACAAAGAAAAGGCCGAGAATTCAACAAAATCGCAGAAAGTAGCTCAGTATTAGCCATCCAGTCCTATGGAATCTTATTCGTTCATGTAATATAAGTCCCAGTCATGTGAGTTCAGTCGAGCTGAGGCTTGCTTGAGCCAGCCATACAATTTGTCACCCCGACACAGGCACTTCAAGTCAATCAAGGACGTGAATGGAGACCTAGGAGACCATGGTTGACCCCCACTCTGATGCGTGCTTGCATGGTCTCCAACGTGTTGCTAGCTCTGTCAATCACCTCCAGTCAGTTGGAGTCCTGGCCAGATAACTTGGTCACAGGTGCACATGGATGGCGATTGCTATCGTGATGAACTGTGGGGTTGGATGAGCTGTCGGGTTGGGCATCGCGGCGCGCTGACCGCACATCAAGCACATCAGGGTGACGTCCAGCACCAGCATGCCCCTTCTTGAGCTAACCTTGCAACGACCTGGCCCAGCTGAGCACTGTGTATGAATTGTTGTGTGCAGTACTACCAGGAGCAGCTGGGTCTGCTGGTGGACCGGTACTCGGTGACGCTGGTGGTGGGCCTCTCCTGCATGGCCATACCACTGCCCTTTGTGGTAGACAACAAGGTGGGTCAGGGCTGTAGGCCCATACCGCTGCCCTTTGTTGTAGACAACGAGGTGGGTCAGGGCTGCATCGCCATACCGCTGCCCTTTGTGGTAGACAACAAAGCCCTTGCCTCCAAGCGTGAGGTTGCGTAAAGGAGTCAGCAGATGGAATGGCAGGGCCAGGATGCCAGGGCTGAAAATGGTTGTACATGTGTGTGATGTGAGCGCAGCATATGTGGCACGACAGGTTTGTATTCCTGCTTGTGCGTGTGTGTTCTGCAGCCTCATGACATCAGTTCCAGGCGTCAGTACGAGCTGCATGAGAACTTCACCTTCCCAGACCTCATGAAGGTGGCAGTATGGGGCAAAGCACACGACCTCCACACTTCCAGGCTTGCAAGAGATGCAAGAGAAAAAAAAGAACTTTGCCAGTTCTGGGACAATTCTTGGTGCAGATGCAAGTAACTATGCCAACTGAGTTTCTGACTTGGTGAGTTTGTATCAGTAATAGTTTGATAAGGCTCTGTGACCAATTCAAGACATCCATTCCCAAAGTCCTGTCACTACAGGAGCCTTGCTCTCACGCCTGTCATACAGGGTGAATTCAGGGTCAAACAGTTGATTGTACGAGCTGTACACACTGCCACACTGTTGCGTTTGGTGTTACAGCAACATGTCCAACCACGCACGGCTCTCATGCTTTGCCTGCAGATCAATGATGACCTGCCCAACGGCACATCCAAAACAAACCTCGAGGGTCTGCATGGCATGCACCCCATGTCCCTGTTCAGTGCACAGCGGGTGGATCTAGGGCTGCAGAGGCTCGAGCACTACTGGTGGGGCACGGGGCAGAGCATAAGGGAGAGACGGAGGAGCAAGATGAAAGCCAGCACGCTGGGAGCTGGCAGCCTGCTGGTTGGTGCACATGTGATACCACAAGCTGCCAGTTCTGGGACAAAAGATGCTTGCCCGTTCTGGGGCAATTTTGATGCGTGGTCTTCAGTGATAAGTTGTATGCGTGTCTTTTGAAGTGGTAAGCTGAGATGGCGTGTGGTATGGTTATCCCCTTGGCTTTTTTTTGCTGCCACCATGGAGACACTGGTGCACGTCACCACACATGGGGACACTGGTGCACGTCACCACACATGGGGACACTGGTGCACGTCACCACA
>QAXH01006751.1:0-16456 GCA_004335635.1 Chloromonas sp. AAM2 | reverse complement strand
ATGGGGACACTGGTGCACGTCACCACACATGGGGACACTGGTGCACGTCACCACACATGGGGACACTGGTGCACGTCACCACACATGGGGACACTGGTGCACGTCACCACACATGGGGACACTGGTGCACGTCACCACACATGGGGACACTGGTGCACGTCACCTCACATGGGGACACTGGTGCACGTCACCACACATGGGGACACTGGTGCACGTCACCACACATGGGGACACTGGTGCTACCACCGGTGCACGTGATGGCCTGTCAGTACATAGACACATACACACAGCACGCATGATGAGGTGATGGGTCGCTCCACCAATCTATGTCCGCGTGCATCCCTGCAGTTCGAGCAGTGCCCGCTACTTCCAGGGTTTCATCCTGCTCACCAACTACCAGAGATACGTGGATGAGTTCATCGCCTGGGGCGAAGCACAGGTGAAGGCCAAAACGCACGCCCTAGCAAAAGGGCTGTCACAGGGCTGCCATGTAGGGACACGTACGGGTTGGAAGAAGTCACGGCCGTATGCCAACTTTTCACATTCTAGCTGTCGCTGCCAATTGCAGCCTGCAGGCCTTGCTACCAACTGGTGCTGCTTGACTGTTATGCATCACTTTAAGCTGGCCATGACAAGTACAGCCACTGGTGCTGCCTCTGATACTGTCTCCAGGTTGCTGTGCCGGACAGTGGGTACTCCAAGCTGATTGGACCCCATGACAGTGTCCTGGCAGATGCAGCCGCTCAGGTGACAGATGCACCCTGTCAGGCAAAGTGAGTGAAGGCTAGAGGGTACAGGGTCCGGGCACAGCGCAGGCATGGAGGAGGCTTAATAAGCACGGGGTATGCAAGTTGTGCAAGTTGTGCGTGCCTACACCTTTACACGGGCTGACGCAGTGCGGCGGTCCGATACCTAGTGGCTGGAATCATCTCTGAATAATCTCTGGTGGATTAGATTCCTGAGTTCAGTGATGTATGTTCCAGGATATCTGCTTGTCAGATTCGTCTGCTGTTCCATCACTGCACTGGCCAGTGTTTGTGTTGCCTTGCCATATGGTTCCTGCACGCGCTGATATTGCCTTGGCACCCAGGCTGCCCCAGATGCCAGCCTGGCACCTTGTGCGTGCGGACGGCATGGGCATCAGCTTCATCAACATTGGTGTGGGGCCGTCCAACGCCAAGACCATCACGGACCATCTGGCTGTGCTCAGGCCGCACTGCTGGCTCATGCTAGGTAGAACAGTCACAGAATTCAACCTGCGCTTCGCCAGCCACAGTTCTTTTGCACACTGTGTCAGGTTTCGGTTTAAGCCCTGAGGTTCCTGGCCAGGGTACGTTTACACAACGAGTCTGTGTCTGCATTGACACACGCTCTCTAGCCGTGCATGAAAGTTGAAGGGTGACTGGCAGACAAGGCCTTTGCTAGTTGAATTCTCGCACATCCAATGTCAACGGCTGGCTGATCACATTGCTTGCCATCATTTGCTCCGCACAACCACTGCTTGCCTGTAAGTGTGCTCAACACTGCGCAGGAACCATGTGCGCGCAACTTTGCGAGCTGTAAAATCAGGGATGTGGGCCAAGCTGGGCTGTCTGTCAAGTGTCTTTTATAAGCCTTATTTATGGTGCTGCTGACTGCCTTAATCGCGTCGTGTGCCTTCCTGCCGGCCCTGACAGGTCATTGCGCGGGTCTGCGCGTGAGCCAGAACCTGGGCGACTACGTGTTGGCACATGCGTACGTCAGGGAAGATCACGTATTGGATCAGGTGGGAGAGAAACGTATGTTTGACCTCCTGGGGTGTCCAGTGGGGCTCAGAGTAGTTTCTGCACAAAAACATTTGTACAACTGAGCATGACAGGAAAAAAAAATCAAGTTTGCCAGTTCTGGGACAATTCTTGGGACTGGCACTGGCGGCGATGCCGTTACGTGTGAGTTCAGTTTTACCTGGTAGTCACATGAGTTGCTGATGGCATTTTTTATACCATACATACCGTTGGTGTGCTTGCCACTACTGGTCAGGCAGGCCTTACATCTGAAGCATGACCTGCCTTCACGCTTGCCTTACTGCACTTTCAGGATCTGCCCTTGTCGGTCCCTCTGCCACCCATCGCTGAGGTGCAAACTGCACGTGAGTGCAGGGGCCGCAGTGCTGGCTGAGGCGCCTGTGTTGCCGCATCTGTGCTGGTCCTTGACTCGCTCCTGCCGCACTGTGATGCACCATGGCATATGGGATGCCATAGCGATGAGCTCCACCCTTTGACAGTTGTCCAAAGGCCAGCAACTGAGCTGCCAAGGTGACAATTCTCGTTGTCGCATTAGCAACTGAGTTGACCATGTGAATGTGTTGGCTGTGTCGGCTGCTGCAGTTGAGGCTGCCGTGGCGGGTGTGCTCAAGGACTCGGGCGTTGCTGACGTGAAGAGCACCATGCGGACAGGCACCCTGGTCACCACAGACAACAGGGACTGGGAGCTGAGGGCCGCGGAGCTGAAGGTGACGGTTCATACAACGGGCCATGGCGCATTCGGCTTACACATCAATTGGGAAAACTGTAGTCATCTGCCCACTCCTTGAACACTGAGTGGACAGATGGCAGCAACCAAGTTGATGCCGACATGGCCAACTTGGGAGGCCACAAGAGAGAGAATCACAGAAGCATAAGAAACACAGAAGAGCACAAGGGACACAATCAGGATGATACGATTCGGCAAGAGGCCCGCGATCACAGGTCATTTCTGTCACACAGTGCACGCGTATATGTGTTGTGGCCTGGCTATCTGTTGCACAGGCCCACCTAGCCTGCCTTGCCCAAGCTCATGTCTGTTGCTGTCAACTGCGCACGTGCAGGAGAGGTTCAAGCAGTCAAGGGCCGTAGGTGGGCGAAGCTCCGGACTGCATAAAATCATTGACAGGCATCAAGTCACTGCATCAAAAGCGCATCAAGGCACTCGGAAAAGCAGTGGCAAGCACGCGCATGTGCTGGCCTGATGCAACACTGTTGATATGACATGAAGCGTGCCGCTTATCTGCACAGGAGTGGACATGGAGAGCGCCACCATTGCTGCCAACGGCTTCAGGTTCAGAGTGCCGTGAGTGGGGTACGGTCAGGGGTCTCAGGGCCCGGCGCGGCATGGCATGCCACAGTGGAAGGGCGTGGCTGGGCTTGCTGGATAGGCCAGAGTCAGCAAGCAAGGGGTGTTGATATTGACAAGAGCCAGCCACAAAATATCGCCAGGAACCAGTGTTGGTGCTGGGCGTTGCAGTTGCAAAGTGTGTTGAACACAACATTGAATCAACACCGGATCCAAACATACGTCAGGCTACATTCACCAAAATTGTCCCAGAACTGGCAAACATATTTTATCTAGCAAAAGGCTACATTCTTTTGCTGTGTGTCAGCTGAGTGCAGCCTGTGTCGGTATCAGCCATGTATAACCCGCCACTGTTGGAACGCTGGCGTCTCAAAACGCACGACGTAGGGTGGCGTAAAAACGCACATGCATTGATGCCATTACATCCAATTGGTAGTATGCTACAGGTGTGCAGCGACGTACGCCCCAATGCCGCAGGTATGGCACTCTGCTCTGTGTGAGCGACAAGCCTATTCACGGCGAGCTCAAGCTCAAGGTGATGCATGGCAGTGTGGGAGCCCTTCAGAGCCATTGGCCATGCGGCTGCATGCTGGTCAGTTGGGTCGCACTGAAGACTTCACTGCCTGCCCTCAGGTGTTCTGTGCCGCGTTTTTCTCTTCGGCTATGCCTACATGCCTTCATGCACGTGCTGCTGCCCACATCTCCTCTTGCTGACTGACACGCACTGCCAGCACTGTGCAGGGCATGGCGAACGAGTTTTACAGGCAGCGTGTGGCAGAGCACCTCAAGATTGGTCTGGAGGCCGTGCGGCTGTTACGTGAACAGGTGGGCCAACTTGCGGAAGATGACCCACTAGCCTAAGAAGGCATGTTGGCGCTTATGGATACCTGACAGGCTGATGCATACATTCCTGCTGGCGCGGCACGAGCTCAGTCACCATTATGCACAGTCACACACTCCCACTGCTAGTAAGGTGTCATGCGGTGGATGACCGCCAGAGTGCACACTGGCTCTAATGCCACTGATGGTGCATTGGTCGCTGTCGTCACGTTGTAGTGGTTCACAGTTTATGCACTGGCAGCATGCAATGCAGTGCTGGTTATGATTGTGCTGGTTGCAGGGCGTGGCACGGCTGCAGAGCCGGAAGCTGCGAGGCTTTGACGAGCCTCCGTTCAGGTGATGCAACCCTAGCCAGGCCCCTGATGACCGATCTTCTTGGGTGTGTGGCCATGGCTGGCAAACCACAGGCGATCATAAAGCCAATGTAAAGCGGGTTTGATACCACTCGAAACGATATCTCCAGCTGGCCGCTTTTGCCCGCCCTCATGTCAACTGAGCTCTCAGTTCCCTGGGCGTAGTCTTGTCAGGCAATAACCCAATGAGTCGTGTTACCTTGCATATGATTAACCTCCCATCCATTTGTGATAAAGCCTCGCCTTGCCAAACACACGTGCTCATTCAGCTGGAACTGCTCGGCCTTACAAGGTGGGAGTGCACAACAGGAAGCACGTCCACGCAAATGGACCAATCTTATACTGCACAAAACAGACTTTTGCTGCAAACATTGCATCCATTGCTGCACGCATGTAAAGAGGAGTTCCACTTACAAATGCTACGTCTGCCACAGTGACTCACCAATCATGGACTCGTCAGTCATGGACTTTAGTCTGATACACACTTTAGACTGATACACACTTTAGACTGATACACACATCCCATACCGTGGTAGAACACCACTGACAGTGTACCACTTCAAAGCACACAGAGTGGAACTGGATACCTGACAGGAATTGTCCCAGAACTGACAAACTTCCTTTCTTTCTTTGTAGTTCTACCGTGTGAAGGGCTGCATCGGACAAAGTAAATCCATTTTATTCAACCAGGTTGATTGAACACAACTAGTTCCAAAAAATAAAGCGGGATTTGTGGTCGATTCAGACGCCGTTGAGTTTGGTTGTTTCAGTGGTGAATCCCTTGTGGCGGGCACCTCACAGGGCATCTTCCTAAGCGTCCCGTTAGCTAGGACAACAATTCATTGAAATCACACTCAATGTCTAGATTGCTCTGCCAAATGCGCAGATTGTCAACGCAAGCTGACAAGTGCCATGTTGACAACAATAATCAATTTTCAGGCCTTACTCGTTCTGGTAGCTATATGTCACCCGAATGTGGCTTGACCGCTGAATCGGACCCCATTCCGTTGGTTATTCATTCGCTGTTAACTGTTGTCGTTGCTGAATAAATACAGGGTGTGTTTTCGGTCATTCTTGTTGTTTTGTGATGTATCGGGACAGCTTGATTACAGCTTGATTATCAGTGTGACAACGTTCGTTCAGTTCGGCTGGTGACACAGTCCTGGCAGATGCAGCACTCAGGTGCAGGCACAGCAAGTGAAGTTTGCGACTTGGCCAGCCAGAGTGCATTTTCTCGACGTGACGTTGTCTGCGCCAATACATCTTCCGTGGTTGTGTAAAAAAAACTGTTGACGGACTGGCCGCCCGCCCCCTTGGGGAGGTAGCCAAGCCCTCTTCACCCCGACTGAGACCCGCATCGCAGAGCAAGCGAATTCTACAACCGCAGTGCTTCGTTGGGCACTAGACACATGCCGCCTAATGAAGGCCACACCCAAGAACCCATCTCCGAGTTAACTGCTAGCAGAACTTGTTGCCAGCAGGTTTGGACGATGCCCTCCGTAATGTGCCGGCATGGTGTGGTGGTTATGCTGGCTCGGCTCAGCCCAGCACGCGGTCCACTTCCTGCAACAGCCAACAAACCCAGCAGCAGATTTCAGGCGGTGATTTTCACACCATTCAAGTAATGTCCCGGTAATGTCCAGGCCTTGAGGTTCTGGCCAAACCATACATGTTGCACTCGAAAACTCTCAATTTTGATCCCTATCCAGAGGCCAAGATGGTCCGACGCAGGACAAAAAGACATTGAGTGCAGTGCATCACAACTAAGCTGTGCGTAATGAGCTTCGATTACTGAAGGCTGGCCAGAATAGGGTCAACACTGTAGGCGACATTTGTTGCGACACAGGGACTGGCAGGCAAGCCATGCCTAGACTGCTGCCTGATGAACTTACTATGTAACGTTGCATAGTACCAGCAGTGTGTTCTGCCCGCTATAAAAGAGAGCCGCATAGTCACAGTTGTTCAAGCTTACATTGATGACTCGGTCAGCGACCAACCTCGGCTGAGTTGGTGAGAATCCCATTTGACTGTGCGAGACATGCTCATGCTCTCTCATGAGGCACCTCAAGGCATCACACACATTAAGCACGAGGCAATTAGCAACGAGACACGCATCTCAAACCGTCTTGCATGTATCCACCTCAAAAGGCAGAGTATGATTTCCAAATCTCAGTAAACAAGTGAGCCCGGATCTACTACAATTCCATAAGTCTCAGACGGATGTGGCAGCTTAGTTATGACTCAAGTCCACCGTTGCAGACAGGGATGCAAACCCATGTAAGCTTTTGCTACAGGCCTTGAGTCTGTGGACTGGCTAGCCAAGCGCATGGCTGATCCACGACCAGGTGCTGGCATTGCCGCACATGTGAGGCGTGCTGCTATAGCAGATGTATACCATGCTGACATATCTCTATAGCTAAAGTTTGAACCAGCCAGTGGGTTGCTGTGTTAGCCCAATGTACAGTAACGTTCAACATGGCCCGCGCTGGCTGGTCCAGTACGTCGTTGCTAAAGCAGGTTCTTGCATCGTAGAGGCAAAGAGCTCAACTCTGTTGCCCAGCCTTGCCTGCCTTGGTTGCCTTTGCCTCCTCCAACCTGTATGCATGCACCGTGTCAGAGGCCGTGTCAATGTTGCGTGCATGCGTGACATTCATGCACGCTGCAAGCCCAGACGGCATGGGGCTTCAGTGTTTGAGCTGTGACATGTGCGGATGCATGTGCTTGTGCAGGTGACCCTTCCAAAACCACAGTTAGAACACACTCACTTGGCCAGAAAGGCTTGCATCTTCCAGTCGTCTGACAGCATAATCCAGACTGGCCCACCAAAGACAGCCATCGCCACGCAGGTCATGGCAAAGGTCTTCATCATGCTTGGAGGCTGAAACTGCAGGCAGTCATAGCGCCATGCCAGTCCGGTGATGTTGGAGGTAGGGTTGCATTTGAGGACAAGCAATCATAGGATTCGTGCTTGCTACATACCACCATCAATATGATCTGCGGGTGTCTCACATTGAATGGCAGCTTGACGCTGTTGTCGGAGAAGACATGGTCCATGCTCGTGTCTGCCTTGGGAATGTGGTAATCAGCCATGCTGCGCCTGGACGCTGGCACGGACTTGAACTGCAGCATGAAGCGGCGCGCCGCTGCCAGCGCCATCGTGATGACTAGCCGCTGCTACTATCTCCAGGAGGGTAAGCGTGAGCAGCGACAAGAAGCTGGCCGATGGCAGGTAGCTGCCCTTGATCCCATCAATGAATCGCGGGCGACAGGCTTTTCAGCACGACGATAAGGCTTCACACGGGCGCAAGTGTCACGTGCCAAGAAACGGTTGTTGATTCAAAACCAGTTTATTTCCATCTGCATACTTGCTGTGACGAGTGTGTTGACTGATCCTTGGGCCCACGACCAGTGTGTTGACTAACTCTTGGGTCCCTCCAGCCATAGCATTGTTTCACTACTACAAGAGCACATTATGACCTCCTTCCAAGTTCATGTGCCAGCAAGCCAGAAGGTACATGACACCGTGCACTGGCTACCTGTAAAACTCTCGGAGACCTGTGCAGCAGCCAGTGGAGATGAGCACTTCAAGCAGTGTCAAGGTACTGCCTGGCATGGTTTTCAAACAAAATGTGGTCCTGCGGCTCTGTGTCCAGTGTACTCACAGCGCAGGCTGCCTGCATGCCATGCAGGAGCAGGCGACGCCCCTTCTAACCTCGACATGACTCTGCGTGGAAGGCAACTCAGAGGTGAGCAACAAGAAAGTAAGAGTTGGGAACCAACTCCCAACTAGCAAGTTATTGAGGATTACGGCCCAGCCAGGTAGAAGTGATGCCGGTACACCTCGGGATGTTAGCCTGTTCGCAACGTGTCAGAAGCTTTGGCGGACCCATGTAGTGGTCGCACTCAGTGTCGCATGCTTGCTGCACTGGGTTGGATGGCCGCCCGCATCTATGGAGAGGCAGCCAAGCCCTCTACACCCCTACTGAGACCCGCATTGCAGAGCAAGCGAAATTTGATGACTGAATACAGTGAGCCCTGCTTGAAACCCAGAAAACCAGGCACTGGGTTGGATGGCGCCCTGAGTAAGAAACGTGCTTGTTCCAACCCTAGTCGAGTCGACCTGCTGTTGTGACAAGGAAAGCTAGAGTTTGTTCTGTACATGGGCCGACGCTAAGTTACCAGTTTGAAGTGCTTCTAGAACAACTCTGCGCGATACCGCTTTCAGAAACAAAGTACAGCTTACACGGGCCGCTGTGCTAAAGACAATCATGAAGCCAATGTCAAGTGGGCTTAGTACCACTCGGAACGATATCTCCTGAAGGACGGTTGTGTCTTGCCACGCCAAAATGAGACCCTGGATATGCCCCTGACAATGGTAATACAACTGGCGCCTTACCTCGCCCCGCGAACATGAGCCTCCATGGGGACGCACAGTCAGGCGCAACGCTCACAACGCTCATCAGAGCGCCCGGCTAGGGATCACAGGTACCATGCTACGCGTAGAGCAACGCCAACTGCTGTCTTGTCCAAATCTTCTTCATCTCTGCGCCGCGTCTGAGTCATGGTTCACCCTGCTGCAAAACCATTGCACAAACGGGCATTCCAAACATGCATATCAACATGCTGCACTGCGTCATATTCACGACACAACGCTCACATCAAACAAGGCGGCATAACGCTTGACACCGTGCACTGGCTACCTGTTAAACTCTCGGAGAGCTGTACAGAGCTTGCCATGCAATGCCAGCGTATATGTTAAGAGGTTACGCCAGTTGATCAGGGGCAGCGCTGCACAGCTTACACGTGTACATGTTGTATGCAATGCTGCACACACGCTGGGCATGTGCCGGGCACGTCAGGTGCAGGTAGGCACTGATAACCCGTGCTCTGCTGGCCATGCAGGCTCCTCACTCGCGTGCTACACAGCCAACCCCACCAGGTGCACAAAAAAAACGCAATGGTCACATCCACTGTTCATAACACACACACCTGTGACGTGTCTGC
Organism: Chloromonas sp. AAM2; assembly: GCA_004335635.1. NCBI lineage: Eukaryota > Viridiplantae > Chlorophyta > Chlorophyceae > Chlamydomonadales > Chlamydomonadaceae > Chloromonas > Chloromonas sp. AAM2. Next base: position 7,169 of record QAXH01006751.1, on the reverse strand, counting down.
AAACTCCACAGTATACCCAATCACACTTGGCCCCCACAACACACATCACCAACACTGGTTCCTGGCGGTATTCCCAGGCATTGTCCCAGAACTGGCAAACTTCTGTGTGTCTGCTTGTTGTATTCATCAAGCTGCACACAGACCTGCTCGCTGTTGGCTTTGCAGGCTGCCAGGTGGCACTGCCGTCCGGGTACAAGGGCATGGTCATGCGCCCCTGTGAGGCCCACACTGCATGTCAAGAGCAAAACACAGGCTGCACGGCCACGGGTGACAAGGCAGAGGTGAATCACTGGAAGGCGAGCGAGGCATTCAGCAGCATCACACACTGGAACCACGACAGCATGCCTTCACGCATCGACCCGTCCAGGCGCGCTTTGGATTGGCTCGAGGTGGCACAGAAGGTCAGTTTTGCTGCACAACCCCATACCCAGTCAGCTGATGTTGTGTTGGTGGCTGCCGTCTCCTAGCCTGCAAAGGGATGCTGGACGTTTGCTGCTGTGACGGTTTGTTTGACAGGCATTATTGACATCCTGGCAATTTGACAGGCGTGTCATCAGCATTACGTCCTCAGCATTACGTCATCGGATGATTGCCTGGCAACGTCCGCTAGTGGCAGTGAGCTGCAAGGCTGGAGCCACTCCTGCCACAGTGCCACTGGGGTCTACAGGCAACCAAGCTTTGACGCTGATGACCTGAAGCAAGAGGATTGGCGAAGCTGTGCTGCAAGGTTTTGCGCACATTGCATTGTGCTGTGCAGGTGCATGCTCCAGTGGAGGTCAATGCACTCCAAACCAAGCTGACAGTGTTGCAAGCGGCCAAAGCGAACAAATGATAAAGACCCCATCGTTTCAAGTTACACTGGCGCAAAGAGTTAATATGTGTCGTCCAGCCTTGCCTGCCTTGGCCTCTTACATCTCGCATGAATACAACGTGTAAAAAGCCACGGTGCAAGAATTGGAGGCCACTGGACTAGAAATCGGAGGCACACCCGTATCAAACAGCCACACTATGCTATCTGCCAGAAGATATCGTTCTGATGTCCACTTTCCAGGACACCTGTGACCTGCTCCATGGACGCTGATGATGATGATGATGATGATCACCGAGCAATTCACTGTATGCTAGGAAAGGTTCAAGCTCTGATGACGTCAGAGTGAGAGTACTGTCAAACCTCCCACATGGGAGACCAGTGTTTGAGGGCCTGTTCCCAGGTCATTGCCACAACCATCAAGCAGAAGTTAGAGTGCAGGTAGTCGCCGGAAAGCTCAAAATGTTCAGGTGCCTGCAGTTCAAGTCTCGTCTCAGACGGGTCGCGCATCGCGGAGATCTTGCGATCCGCGTCATCGCACCGTGCCATCAGTCCCCACCTCATATGGGTTGCAAGAAGGTCACTGACAGTTATCAGATTATGTCGGTTTGGTGTTACGTGGCGCCATGTACATGTCCCTTTTCTGTGTCTTAGGTTCCCGATTGATGTCTTATACTTTGAAATTCAATTCTCTGATCTCCCCTCGTCGCCCTTGCATCCAACATGCTCAGCATGCAGAACCGTAACCGTTAGGGCTGCTGTTACGGGGACATCAATTTTGTGTAATGTCGGAGGTTAGGATATGCAGACCGTTGCCAGCATCTTCTCTGGATGCGCCACTGTTCAAGCCACGGCATAACTTTACCTTCGGCACATGCGCATGTTGCTGCGGTTCTCGCATGTTCGCGCCAGCCCACTGTGGGCGCATGCGCAATTGTGGACCAGTCAGTCCCTGACAACTTGTGCTTCTGCAAGAAGCAAACAGCCACATGGGAGTGACTCATCAAGCCACCAAGCGGAGGGTGGCTCAGGACTAAGCACGCAGGCGCAGGTCTCACCACTACTGCGCCACCTGCAGACAAAAATCATGGTGAGCTGCCTTAAGCAACGCATGAGTCAGAGCTTAAATGCAGCTCATGGCAGAGCTCGACCAGCCAGGGCAACATGCAGCGGTGGGTCATTCAGGCACCGCTGCTGGAGCTCTCAGAGGCGTGGCAACAGTATGCTCAGTTAGCAAAGGCATGGTGATCTTGTGTTTGTGCATGCAGATGCGAGGCGGCCCTCTCTCTCTCAGCGAGTACATGCAGGTATGCTGGGCAGCAGCAGAGAAGACAGCCAACAGTCAGCTGCCTGCATACCAATTCTCACACAAAGCTCAGCCTTCACACTTGTTGCACCTTCTCTGGCTTTACAAGGGATGCTGCACAGCAACAAGCAAATTCAGCTTCAACCTGCATCCAACCGCCAAACAGTGCATCAGAGTGACAGGCTTCCATGTTACTTGTCAGTGTGGCACTCCTCCCTGCATCCCTGCTCCTTTCTTTCCAGGATGCGCTGACGTCCCCACATGGTGGTTTCTACATGGGTCGTGACGTGTTTGGTACTACTGGTGACTTCACCACCTCTCCTGAGATCAGTCAGATGTTCGGGGAGGTGAGGCTGCCAGCACACACCTGGGCGCAAGGCATGCTGGAGCCGTGCGGCCACTGGCAAGAGTCATTGGCAAGAGCCACTGGCCTGTCACACACAGCAGCAGATGGTCGCAAACCTTCCAGCTTTGGCAGGCCAAACTTTTGCCACCAGCATCAAGGAATTTGATGTTCATTTCACTGCGCTCCCTCTGTTGCCTGCAGATGATTGGCGCCTGGGTGGCCCACACTTGGTCCGAGATGGGCTGCCCCTCGCGTGTGGCGCTGGTGGAGCTGGGGCCAGGCAGGGGCACGCTCATGGCGGACGCACTGCGCTCAACAGCAGGTGGGTAGAGCAAGGCAGGGACACGCTTGGATCAGTGTGACCCTGGGTTGACCAGATGCAGCTGGAGGTGAGGACGGAATGCCAGCCAAGGTCTACATGTGCATGACGGCAGCCTGGGATTTGAGTCTACCTTCACTGCGTGTGCTACAGATAGCTAAAGCCTCTTGTGGGTGTGTTGAGCGTGCACCTGCTGATGCTGATGTTATTTAGGGCTGAACTGAGACTGTGTGCAGCTGGGTTGTCCCACTCGCAGTGGCACAACCCTGCAACCTGCACAGCCTACTCGAAGCACTGCTGGTAGAGAGCGCAGTGTGCGAGTGGGACTTGCACCGTCACTAAGCTCTGTCCCTGACATTCTTGGCTTTCTGCAGGCTTTCAGGCATTCCGCTCAGCTGTTGAAGTTCACCTGGTGGAGGTGTCCCCGGCACTGAGGCGCATGCAGTGGACAGCGCTCCGGTGTGCCCCGCTGCCCACACAACAGCCAGCAGATCAAGGGATTGCAGCACATGCCACACAGCCAGCGGGTCAAGGGATTGCAGCACATGCCACACAGCCAGCGGGTCAAGGGATTGCAGCCCATGCCACACAGCCAGCGGGTCAAGGGATTGCAGCACATGCCACACAGCCAGCAGATCAAGGGATTGCAGCAGGGGTGTGCGGCATCAATGGAGCACAGGTGGGCGTCCCCACCGACACACTTGGACAGGACAGTGTATTGCTGCAGCCCTTAGACATGAACCTCTGTCATGATGGAATTACTGCAGGCGTTCTTGGCACAGCATGTTACCTTACCCGTCAGCATGACTGGGAGTGCTGACACAGCCAGTTGCTGACACTGCCTGCCTTGGTCACGCGTGCCTGTTCCTGCCGGCCTGTTTTCGCCAGGTGACGTGGCATCATGCGTTGGACAGCGTACCTCGCAGCCTGCCAGCTATCTTTGTGGCACACGAGTTCTTTGACGCGCTGCCTGTGCATCAATTTGTAAGGGACCCCAAGTGAGTCACCACAAGTCTGATCAGAGGCGCAGGTGAGTGTGACAGCGCAACCCCTCTTGGACAGTGACGAACAGCGAACACTGTGTTTGTGATGAGGGTGCATGAGGCTTGGTACTAGGATTTTGCCATCATCTTCCTCTTAGGAGGGCTGGGGGAGCCATGCTGGTGTTAAACCTGTGCAAACATCAGGAGTGTGTTCGCTTGAAGATGGCACCTGTGTCACACAACTGGACTCCAACTATGTAGTGGAACCATGTCCTGACTTATGCTACAGCTTGCCCAACACCTGTTCTGTATTTGTGAGTTACTACACTGCCTTATCCTCAGCTGTTCACACTGTATCATGTCAGTGCAGGCGAGGATGGCTAGAGAAGCTGGTAGACGTTGAGGACAGCTCTCAGGGGTATCCAGAGCGCTCACCCCACCCAGTCAGCCAGCAGCCTGGCCAGCCGCCAGGTGGAGCGTCCGCAAATCCCATGTCAGCCGCATCAGCCATGTCATCAGCGTCGACATCCACTGCATCTACAGACACAGCTGACATGTCGTCGGTTTCCAGCAGAGCCGCAGTGGTAGCCACTTCGGTGGTGTCCAGCGGCCTGCGCTTGGTTCTCTCGCCGAGCGGCACGCCTGCAGCAGCCCTGCTGGTGAAGCGGCGGTTGCAAGGAATGAGTGAAGAGCAGGCAGCAAAGTGTGAGGCAATTGAGGTGCGTACATTGGAGACCGTTTTGCCACGTTTGCATGTTGAGGATACATTGCCGAGGGGTTGGAAATGCACAGCAGGGATAGCACGAATTCTGGAGGAAACAACTTCTGATAACCTTCTACAGGAAACAACTGAACTGATAACCAGGATGACAACGTTTGGGATTGGCGAGGGTTTGGCTGAGGCTGTGCCACGCACCGTGTCACTCAGGTTTGATTCTGTGACATGGGCTGATTGATTCAAGTAAACAGTGCGGCAATGTGTGGGGTGTTGAAGATGCAGGTTGGTTCACTGCAGCGCAGCTAAGGCTGTGAAGCAGACTGACTCAAGCTGCCCCGTGATCGCGTTGTGTCCCGCTCCTGCGCCTTGGATTGTGTATAACATGCTATCCATGGCATGTGTGTGGCATCCGTGCATGTGCAGGTGTGCGGGCAGGGCATGGCGGTCGCTGAGTCTCTGGCCCTGCGCGTGTCCTGCCAGGGCGGGGCGGCGCTCATTGTGGACTATGGACAGGACGCGCCCTACAGCGACTCACTCATGGCCATACGCGCACACCAGGGAGTGGGCGTGAGTCATGGGCCAAGGAGTGGAATACCATGGGGGCAGCTGCTGGCAAAAATGACGACAGGCTAGATACCAACCAGTCAGATCCTCACATTTGCAAGCCAATCATAACAAGTTGTCAATCCCAGGTTGCTACCAGTGGCAACACTCCTGCATTTCCTGAGCGCCTGCTTTGATGCGATGTGGCACCTGACGTCAATTGATTGAGGCATGCTGAACCCTGGTCACAGTGGAGCTCGTGTTGCCATCTATTGTCATGGATTTCTGTCTGCATGCACCCAGGTGCTTGATGATCCCGGCAGTGCAGATCTGAGCGCGTGGGTTGACTTCTCTGCCCTGCGCCAGGCCGCCCTCGGTTGCAATGCACCTGTGGCTGTGAGCGGGCCCGTCACACAAGCACAGTTCCTACTGCAACTGGGCATACAGCAGAGACTGAGCACACTGCTGAGGGTGAGAGTGCACGGCTAGCATAGCACTGCAGTGATGAGGGCGTCTGGCCTGAAGTGGGCGTGGTGTGCGATTATACAACTGGCTCATATGATCGAGACGAATCCAGTGGTTTAGGTTTTGGCAGGCTCGCTGGCTGGCACAGTTGGCTGGTTGGCCGGTTGCTTGCTTGTCTTGTCGGTTGTTACAGTTGGCCTTCAGTGTTTGCCACACACCTGTGGCTCGTACTGCGTGCATGCCAATGCCTTTTGGGAATGCAGTTGCCGGCACCTGACTCATGCATCGTTGTACTCATCTTGTGTGATGCCGTGCCCTGTCGCTTGAACCAGCCCTTACACACCATTGTCTTCTTTCAACGGTATCTTTGGATGTTAACTCGTTTTGCATGTGTGCAGGCCGCATCCCCTGCCCAGGCAGAGACTCTGGTCTCAGGCTTCAACCGCATCACCGATGAACGTGGTGGGGCGGGGGGGATGGGTGCCTCCTACAAGGTCATGGCCATCACCAGGCAGGGACAGGCACTGCCTGTTGGCTTCAACGGCGGACAAGTAGCAATCGCAGGCGCTTTTGATCCCTCTGCGTCCACGTTGCCAGATAACGTAAACCCTGCCAGGCAGTCTTGAAGCAAAATGTACGCAACGACCTCGATCTAGGAGAATAGAGTCCAGAGAAGCTTGTCTGGCACGCCTATTGAGCAATAAGTCAGCAACAGGTGACACTTGAGTGAAATGTGACAGGCCATAGGGACGGCAGTGGGCACAAATGACTTTGGTGACTGGCCAAGTGTATGTTGTCGCCTTTTTTTATGAGTTTGCATTTGTACAGCTTGTACGATTAGAGTGCCTGGACGCATGCCCGACACATCCAGCGTCAAATGTTTGCTTTTTGCAACTGTTCCAGCCCCAGAGGGCCAGCAGGCTGTAGCAAGGAGAGGCAGGGGTGCGCCACTCTCGACTTGGAACCGTGTTGCCAGTGATGACATTCGTACTGTGCACCCTGCCACCAGTGACCTTTCTTGGCTTAACGATTCTCAGGCGCGTAATTCTTGGAGAGATATTGTGTCTAGCTGCAGTACCGTGGGTTGAACCATGAAAAGCCATGTAATGATGAGTGGTGGTCAGAGTGCGCAATCAGTGCCATGCGGCAAGCAACACACCTCACCAGGCCAGCAAGCAATGGTATGGAGGGCCATGGCAAGCAGCAGCCAGGTCCCACTGTCCTTGCTCAGACTGGCTCGTGCGACATCACGTACAGCCTCTTCTCTCCGACCATGAGATGCACACACCTAAGTAGAATTGTGAAGCAATGAATGATGCCACCAACGTTGACACGTGGACAAATTGTCGATCAGACAGGTCATACAGAATTATCCCATTGACACTGCAGCTGGGTGCAGCATAGCCAGGTTCACTGACATTAAGCCGAGTTAGCATCGCCACACCATCGGTAGCCACACAACGCAGGGCTACCTGTTGATGATCACAGATCTGGTCCATGTAATACCAAAGTTGACCGACCGGCCCAAGATCCGATCAGTGTTCAGGGCTGCGTTTGTAACGGGACGTTTTGCCAAAGCGCCGCAAAGATCGATTGACGCGTGGATGGAATTTGGTCGGATAAAGGGACAGTCACTGTACTTCTCCACAGGCAACTCGAACAGTTCTGTGCCGGCTTGTTA
>QAXH01006750.1:218-23905 GCA_004335635.1 Chloromonas sp. AAM2 | reverse complement strand
GGCTGTCTCAGTCGGGGGGTGGAGGGCTTGGCTACCTCCCCAAGGAGGCGGGTGGCCAACACTGCACCACAACTACACTACACTACACAGTAGCATCGCACAACGTGGGTGCCATTGCATCAGGCAACCAGGACAGCTGTTAAGAAGCTCTGCTTCACCATCAGTGCATGTAGGTTGTGCTCGCCGCTCAGTCCATGTCGAACCGAACAAGCAGTAGAGCAACGAAAGGAAAGAGCGGAACAAAACTCTACCATATGGCCGTGGGTACGACATCGCCAACGTCTAACTCACCAGGTTCGTGACGATCAGTCTGTTAGTTGGCATCAGGGCATGCTGAAGCTGAGGTCTTGCAGCCGTGCTTGTTTGTTCTTCTCGTTGTTGTCGCACGCAGTCGCTTGCAGCTTCTAGTTCGAACACGGACAGATGCTAGCTTCTGTGCTGCCATTGCTTTTGAATGCGATTCAAGCAGACTCCTTGACATCTTCTAAGAGAAGCGCGTGTTACAAGGAGGGAGTGCACACCAGGAAGCAATTCCAACGCAAACATTAATCATTTGCACAAACACACGTTCACGTGTCACTGGCATTCATTCAAGGAGGCAGACATCAAGCTTCGGCACACTCAAGGAGGCTCAACATATCGATTGAACTCGAATGCATGTTCGCAACAGATACCAGGATTCAATCGTTCGACCAGTACCGGGCACAAGCAGCTTCCAGCACCATTTTCAGCAATCAATAGGTCGTTGTGACCAACCATTGAATGTGTCACAAAGTACGTTGTGTTAAAGGCACAGCCTATCAGTAAACATGAATGAAGCGACTTTTTGAACATGAATTGTGGCAAAATCAATCAAAAATCACGTGATCAATACTGGCCATGAAATCCACAGCATGAATTCCTTACACAGCTGCAAAGGCGACAGTTGTGCCTAACCCTTTGCATGTGAGCTTGTTTTTGAAAAATTCGATGTGTTCATTCCTTGTGGCTTATGCAACTTCTCATGGCACTTGACCCAGTCGCAAACACGGTCTTTGGCGTCACCTCATGTTGAGTGCCGCTTTGCCATAAGCACACGCTGCCAGCCACAGTGCTTATCGACCCAGTCGTGGCAGTGGAAGCGCCACACCGCCCCTGTGTTGATGTGGGTGACCTCCACCATCTTGAGGTGCCAGGTGGCGAACATGCCCTGGCCACTGGTGCCCACACGCAACTGCAAGCCAGGGCAAGGGGCACAAGACACAACTCATACTACCAGCTCACATAGGCCATGTGATTGGCTCAGGAACAGGCCATGTGACAGGCACAGGTGCGCGTAAGTCAGCACATGTGGTTGACGTTTCTCACCTGCACCAGCTCGCCTAGGAAGGGTAGTCTCGGGTAGATGAATTCGTCACGTGATGCACGTGCAAACTGTCCCAGTGTAGCGCGTGTCAGCACAGTGCCTGCACACAGACGCGCACACAGGGGGTCACACAAGGCGCTCCAAGAGCCCACAGCCCCACACCACTGCCAACACGGTATTACTAGTAGTAGTAAACTAGACTGTTGTTGTCTAGATTCTGTACGTTTGCAGGGCTAGCCAGAGAGGATATGGACCCTGATGTTGTGATTTCATCGCATGTCAGATTGTGAAATGGAATCCGTGAAGCATGCTGCACCTGTCAGACTAGATTGATGACACCCCACCCAAACACACTTCTGTTCCACTTGTGGGACGATACAGATGTAAACACACACACACACACACACACACACACACACACAAAACTGCTGCATGGGTGTTTCTCTCCTTTCCCTTGCACCTGATGAACCGTTGTCCCCAATGAGTTCAAAGTACACGGGTGCGTTCGTCCCCGCCAGGCACACGTTCGAGGTCTGGAAGGTGAGCTTGTAGCCGGGCTGCCCGCACACACCGCCGAGACCCATCTTGCGCATCAAGTGCGACAGCTCAGGCTGATAGCCCTGAGGCAGCACAGGGTGAACACAACAGGAGGGTGGTTGCACAGGGGACAGGGAGCAGGCGGGCTATGAAACATGAGCGCCTCATACCGTTGGGGCAAAGAAACTGACTGCAGCAGAAGATCAAACCCACGACATTCAGTGGTTGCTGGGTATGAGCAAAGAAGTGCTGTCAGCTATTGCTCAGGCTGAGGGGACTGTGGTACAATGCCAAAAGAAAACAAGGCTACCTGGCCATCTGCCGGCAAGGTGTGCTCAAGCTTCATGCACATGTCTCACACCCACGTCGCAACACACAGGCACACATTCACACACCTGTGGTGGCTGGTTGACAGTCACCATGGCGACGCCTGTGGGCGGCCCCTGCTTCTCCGCCTGTCCAGGTGCCGGTGCGGGCGCCATGTCTGCGGCGCTGGTGGGGGGCGCCTGCGTCTCCGCCTCCGCGTCCAGCAGTCGAATGATCTTCCTGTCGCCCTCGTTCTTGGCCAGCCACTGGTCGCAGGGAAACAGGGCCGAGGCTCCGGTGGCCAGGTTGGTCACTCGGACCCACGCCAGGTGCCAGCCTGTGTGCAGGAAAGAACCACGTTGTCAGCGTTATCAGGTCAGATGCCGGGTCAGGGTGCCAGGCAACCGGCTACAGGTCGGATGCGGGGCCAGCAGGAAATGCAAGGAAACTTGCCCACCTGCCTTTGATCTCCGTCCTGTCTACCCGCGCCTTCCCCTCGCCTGATTAGTCATTGAACCAGCAGTGCTTCAGGTCCAGCTACCCTTGCGCCCCACCCGCAATCCTGGACCTGCCCCCTTACCCCAACCAGCCTGCCTGACAGCCCTTGCTTGGCCCCTTTCGTCCCTCATTCCCATACTCTTTCGCGCCTCCACCCCTCACCACCTCACCACCTCACTGCCCCTGCCCCTCACTCTTCCTGCCCCTTCACTCCCTCACTCCTCCTCCCACTAATCCCCCACTTCTCCCCTCCCTCTCTCACCTGGGCTGACCCCGCTGTTGTCGTGTCCGACCTCCAGCTGCTGCATGATGCCGACATCGGGCAGCCCCGGCAGCACAAAGGTGCCCCGGCCCCCGCGGCCCAGGGCAGGCGGCTGGGCCTTGCACGTGTCGGTTGACGAGCAGAAGGTGGGCAGGGTGCCGGTCTTGCCCTCGCCCTCCGGCACAGGCTCGGAGGAGGGGTCAAGGGCAACACGACCTAAAACGGGTGTGGGTGCATGCTCAGTAAACGGCCTGGCACGTAGTAACAAATGGAAACCACATCTCTGAACCGGCAAAGCAAGCGACCGCAGGGCAGGACTTACCCCATGGTTACTACAGAACTACATAAGCTGGTGACAGTCAAGCTTAGCATCACATCAATGAGAAGAGCGATGTTCACAAGGGGCTTCAGTGGACATCTTAGCTCACCCGCAGTCTTTAATCTGGTGTCACCCTCACATGGCCCGTGTGTCCCACCTGTTGACGCCTGGCTGCCGAACAGGTTGACGAACACTCTTGCGCTTGTGCCGGCGTTGAAGCGGTCACTGGTGCACACCTCGAACTGGTAGTCGACGGGCAGCGCTGCCGCAGCGTCAAGCAGCAGGAACTCGCCCGGGTGGATGAGCCTGCGGCGCACAAACGCTTACGTGGCTCAGGGGGTTGGTCTGCACTATAACAGGGGTGACTGAGGACACACAAGCCGGTACAGGGCTCAAATGGAGCTCGGGGGGTGTACAGGGGCTGGCCAGCAGCCTACTAGGAGTTACTGAGAAATTAAGACAAAGTCAGTGAATGCCGAGTTAACCTTCTAGCCAGCTCTACCAGCTCTAGTGCATACGGTTGGTGGCCGTTGGCAATGCGGCCGTCCTCACTCAGAACCCCGGACTCCAAGCTAGACGAGTGCGTCAAGAGTGTGCTGTTCGCTCCCAGTAGAGGGTGGATGACAGAGTCTTGTTTGGGGTTTGCTGCAGCAACACACACATCCCTTTACACGGTCTGATCAGCTGACACATGTTAACACGTTAAACGCCAACAGTCGACCCCACTGCGGTTTCCCCTCCCTCCCTCCTCGCTCACTTGTCCACGACGAACAGACCACGTGCTCCAGTGGTTTCATTGACCACGAGCACCTCCTTGATGAGAAACGGCTCGTTGGAAGTGTGACCCAGCTCCAGTTGAGTGATGCCGCCCGTGTCCGGCAGCCCTGCCAGGCCGTATGCCTCAACCCTTGAAGGCATGAAGCCCCGAGGCGGGGCACCTAGCGTCTGACGACCTGCGTGCAGCCATGCATGGAAAACATGAAACATGTCAAATGCTAGTTACCTCAACCGGCTTGCGACGCAGCTCACTATCGCTGCCATCAGGCAAGCCAATGCAGCTTGACAATTTAGGGTATCACTACAATCAACCACCAACACCTTTGGCGGGTCAAGCTGACAGGTCAAAATAATTCGCGCACACAGTCTGAACGGCAACATGACCATGTCAGATGCCGGTCAAATCAAATGGTTGCCAGCCCAGCCTGGATGTTCAGAGTATCGCTACCATCAGGCAGCGAGCTTTTGGTGGGTACGCACATCACTGATTTGCATGGCATGAGCCGCACCTGTTGAGTCCTGCTGTCCCCGAATGTCCACGAGCACTGCCCCACGGTCAAGGCGGCTCTCCTCGGTAGGGCCCGTGGTGACCTCAACCCTGAAGAAAGGCACAAACAGCAACGGCAAAGTGAGTACTGTGAAGCAGTTGGTGCATGCTGCCAAAACAGCAGGCACATGGGCGCCCAACTACCATGACAAGGCATGTGAGGGCATGGCGACATGGCTGAGCGCGTCTGGCCTCAGGAATGCGTGCGCTCAGCCTTCCAAAGCCAGGGTGGTCAGTGTTGCATTAAGCGCAGGGTGGTCAAATGTGCTGTACGCACTGTCCCTTTGACTTGCCTGTAGTTGCACAGCCCTCCCTTGGTTCCCGCCTTGAACTTGCTGGGCGGGCGTGTGGCACTGAGACCGTGCTTGTGGTCCAACCAACAGTTGAAGTCAAAGTACCACTTCTCGCCTACAGCCCACAACCAGGCGTGCACACACTCAGACCAGCATCCGAGGGTAGAATTCAGCACTGGGCGATCACACTGTGAGTCAGCATCGTTAGTTTACTTGTCCTTGCACACATGTCATTGTATATGAATCGTCTGGGAGCACAAACTCAGGACCCACCTTTTCGTTGCTCCAGACTACCCACCTGCCTTATCCCAGGCTCAAGCACCAGCCTGCCCACCCCTGAGCGCCTGACCATCCGCTACCAATCCTCTGGCAGGAGATGCCGAATCCCAGCATGTGCTGATCTTCCTCTACTCCCTAACCCTTCGTCCCAGGCCCTGCCGCCTACCTGTCGCCACGTTCTCCAGTATTGCGCTGCTGACCTGCCAGGCCGCGCCCACCCCCTTCCCGTCGTGCCCCAGCGTCATGCTCTGGATGGCGCCCAGCTTGGGGGTGGTCAGGGAGAACACGTCGTGCATGCCGTTCTCAAACGCACCCTGCACAACATCAACACCCAGACACAGGTGCGCAACCAATCTGCTAAACGCATTGCCATGGCCTTGTGCAGCCGATTGCGATCATTTCTTCAAACCAGGTTGAGGGGACGAATACTCACTGGCCCCACAAACAACCTTGTCCCACACAGAAGCTGCGACGGACAACAGTCCCAGAACCCTCAACTATCTGGCTCTCTTCCAGAGCCAAGTGTGGGATAGGATTTGCTCGGCTTGATGGCGAGTTTGCAGAAGAGGCCTACCTTTTGTGCTGTGAGCTGGTGGGGTCCAAATGATCCCTGGTCGCCCCGCAGTGCTACGAACACGTTCGCGTCCGTACCCGCACCGCTGTCCGTGCCTGCATGGGGGAGAGGTGCACAGTAGGGCAGGCCGGAGCATGTGCGAGGGCGAGCCACAAACGCAAGCAAAAGCCACAAGGCGCAAATGTATGCCATGCATGTATACATTCCAGCAAGTCCATGGCCAGTGATGTATATATGATGTGTGGCGCAGGGAATGCGACAGCAGAGTCATGGCAGGTCAAGTATGAATCGCGTGGGGGAGTGTGACAGCATGCTCAGATGCCGACAACCAGCATGCATTGTCAGGCGCCACTGACCTGTTACAATCGTCAGTTTCCAGTTGACCCCATCCACAATGCTGGATGAAGGGAACAGGTCCCGCTCGATGGCCCCGTCATCCTCTCCCTTGTCAAACCACCTGCACAACACAAGCATGGGTGCTGTTGGCTGCACAGGGTTCCTTATCAATGGCATAATGGGTCATGTACACAAGGTTGACACCAGAAGTTGACTCAAGAAACCACAGTATGTATTCGTGTCGTTGCCCCGGTACTGGTGAAAGGCATGGCTGCAGACGACACAAGGTTAGGAAGGTACAAAGGGTTGGCAGCCCAGTGCCTGTAGGCCCTTGTCTTGCTGATTGTCATGTCCACTCTCTCTTCCACCCCTGCTCCAACACGCACCTGTTGCACTCAAAGGTGACGCACTCCCCGGTCTTGAGGTTTTCCACGATGACCTTGTTCAGGTGCCACCCAGCCCCCAAGCCCGTGCCGTCGTGACCGATGCGAATCTTCTTCATCGGCTTGCCAACGCTTGGAGCCGTGAACTCAAAGATGTCTGTCTGCCCGCGCTCAAAGTCGTTCCTACGCAGCACATACGTGCACATTCAGTTCACAATACAGGAGAGAAAGAGGGAGAGAGCGAGATTGGCTCTTGGTCCTGAAACCCTTGGTCCTGCAGCAGGTGAGCAGCAGCGCTTTAAGGGGCTGACAGAATTCTGGCCCTGCTTGCCCTTCGTATCTGATCAGCTCCCCGCCTCTGGCCTTCTTCTGCCCGATCCTCCTGTCTACCTCTTTCCCGTCCCATTCTCTTCCCCTGTGGCCTTACTTACTTCATTGGGTTGTCGAGGTCGATCTTGCCCGTGTCCCCATCCGGCCCGTAGATGGTAATGAACACGTTCGCGTCCGTCCCCGCCCCGCTGACGTCGCTGGTCACCACGCTTACTCGGTAGTCACTGTTGAACGACCGAGGGTCCTGAGCGGTCAGGAGAAAGGTTTGAACGCTTAAATCAGGGTGGGGAAGCGAATTTTCAAACATGATGGTATGATGCACAGGTTTAGGCAGAGCGAGGTGGGGTTTGCTTCTCCATGCCTGAGAGGAGTGCGTGACTGAGGGACAGGTCATCGAGTGATATGATCCACAGATAGAGGTAGGTCGACTGGGTGACATGGGTGTGGTTACTCGGTGACTGACAGCAGTGCGCGGGGAAATCTGAAGCAGTCAGTCGGATGCGTCCCGTACCTGTAGAGTTGCCTTGAGCCGCCTCCTGATGAGGCCATCGTCCATCTTCTTGTCAAACCACTTGTTGCACGGGAAGTACCACACCTGGGGCAAACAGTGGTGTGAGCCGCGTTAGAGGAGTGGGCCATGCCAAGTTGACAGGTGACAGTTGCCACGTCATACAAACACGTGCAGTGTTCATCACCAGGTGTCGCTTTAGGGAGCAGTGATCATCCCAGCTCGACAAGCTTGTCACAGAGACTTCGTAACTTCCAGAGCTGACTCACAAGGACAAGTACCACACGTGAGACAATGTCAACACGTCATCACCAAGCGCCACACCAACAAGTTGGTCACACATATTCTGCAACATAAAACGCTGACTTTGGTCAGAGACAGCCAGACATTGGCAAGGAACGACAGGTTTACAACTGACAAGCCAAGCTATGTGATTCGGCATTCGTGGTCAAGATGTTGTTTCCAGGTAGCCGTTTTCAGAACAGCCATTACATGGCGAGAGCCCCCTCCGAGCCCGCTTCCCGCACCTTGCCGCTCAGTGAGCAGTTGACTTCTATGTAGTTGAGGTGCCACCCGGGCCCCAGTCCACTGTTGTCGTGCCACACGTCCATCTCGGACAGCTCACCTGGAGCAGCACACATGCACATGCACATGCCACACCTAATACACAACAGCATGCATGGTAAGCTGCAAGGTATGCATGGTACTCCATGCGCATGTGCCTCTCCGTACCAATCAGGTGGCTGTACCAATCAGGTGGCTGCTGGTAAACCATGCTGTGTGCCATGGCATCAGCCATGTCATGAGCTGCAGCTGGCAGCTTTACCAAAGAACGAGTTTGCTTTCAGCCCTTTGGTCATGATGGCCCATGCAGGAGTGCTTGTGTACCCCGCATGCCCAGCCCCGCCCGCACTGCACCCACCCAGATCCACCATCTTGAACTTGAAGATGTCGGTTTTGGCCCGCTCAAACAGGTTGCCAGGACCCTGCAGCGCATGACATTGGGACTCGCTGACTCACTGGTGTGAACACTTGCCGGCAGGACCAGGCATGAGCGACGGAGTGGCAGCATTACACGAGGCTGACAGAGCTCCTCAACTCCAAAGACAAGCTGACAGAGCTCCTCAACTCCAAGAACAAGCTGACAGAACTCCTCAACTCCAAAGACAAGTTGAGAAAATTCAGACAACCAAGTCCACAACGATTGGCTTATCACAGTCTCACACAATCACCCCACATGGTCACACCTACCGTGAGATCTCGGATGCCACTCTCTCCCTGCGCCCCAAAGATGTTGACGAAGACATTCGCATCCGTGCCTGCCCCGCTGACGTCGCTGGTGTGGACCGTGACCTTGTAGGTGGGCAGGGACCCACGTGGGTCATGTGGAAACGCCTGCAGCAGTTTCTCCAGCCCGTGCACCTCATCCAGCCACTGCCCACAGAAGAACCACCACTTGACGTCCGGGCGAGCACTGCCAAGGCAGACAGCAAGGAGAGCATGTTGAGCAAGTACAGAAAGAATTTCCGAGCATATGTCAAGATGTGTGTGCGTGTGCGTGTCGACATCCATGCAGGATCACAAGTGGGATGAAGGTAGCAAGGCAGCGTGGAAACCATCATGATGTTGTCACCAGCAAGAGAGCATGCCTGAAGCTCAAGCCCATGTAGTGGAATGCGTAGTGGCTGTATGCGCTGAAGGCGTAACCATTGCCAGCACAAGCACACCGCTTGACAGGCAGCATGTATGGCAGCAGGCACTAACAGCCTGAAGCTTTAGCCCACCTTGACACGACTGTGACGATGTCCAGGTGCCAGGCCGCACCCAACCCCTTGCCATCCGACCAAATCTGCAGCCAAACAAGGCATGGTGAAAGGTCACTGCGAGGTCTGTCCCTCCTACAAGTCACCATGCAGCCAGCCGATAACCAACAAGTCAGCTCCTAGCAGCAGAGCTGGTTCCAGATGCTCTAGCAGCTGTAGCTCCCCCACTATCCAGCATCCCACCAAGTGCCCACCTTCATTCTCCTTAGGTCCCCCACGTCCTCCATCTGTATCTTGAAGACATCCCTATCGCCCGCCTCAAAGTTATTCTTGGGGTTGTCAAGCTTGACTGCACCGGTCTCGCCTGCACACACAGCACACACGTCTCATATGTATCGTTTCCCAGACAGCAGCACGGCGCCTCAGCTATGGCCAGGCATCCGCCAGCCTCCCTTGCACATCTCTTCGTGCTTTTCACGTTACCGTCCCTGACGCCTTTGAGTTCAGAAGCTCTACGAAAAGTCAACCTTGCAACACCCATGTGGACCAGTACACAGTGCCATCATCATCATAAAGCTTGTCATCATCATCAACAGCGACTCCAACATAAAGCTTGTCACTCCCCCCTGCCCCGCTCTGAACCCCCTCTCTCACCCTTTGCCCCGTACAGGATGCACTGCACATTGGAGTCCGTGCCTGCGCCCGAGATGTTGCTCGTGAACACCTCAAAGGTGTACTCGTGCGCGCGTGCGCCTGTCGGCAGGACAGCAACAAGACTCCTTCAGGCATGCATGCTTCTTGCGCCTCAGTGTCAGTACACTGTGTCTACCATACATGGCATTGGCAGCATGACTTCACCATGGACTGGCCTTGGCATACAAAACAAACGAGGTTGGGGCTAGTCAAGCAAATTGGGCAATGAGGCTAAAGGACGCTGAATGATACTTACTTAGGTTGAATATACCTAGTTTATCAGCTGCCCGCCTGCAACAGCTTCTGCTTGCATGCCCCACCCCTCCTTCAATGCTCCCGACCGCCTGCATGTGGCCTCACCATGTGTCACACCACCTGGCCCCATGCACTCACCTCCCGGGTACAGGTCCCTCTCAATCTGGAAGTCCCCGTGTTTGGAGGACAGCCACTGCCCGCACGCGAACACGTACCTGTGCAAGGACAGAGAGAGCATCACGCAACTGTTATGCAGCTAGAACTTGATGCACGGTCAATGCATTCTCTACGCATAAACTCAGGAGGACGATAGCGGCACCAGTGCTTGCATCATGCATACAGTCAGTACGGATGCGTTGCTGCAGCACACAGCTGGGGGCCAAAACACACCATGCAACCGCCCTCAGTCAACTACCCGCAGCACAGGAGGGGAATAGATCAAGCCAGGCGAACCTCACTCTCTCTTATTTATTTGGTTGCAACCACTGTTGCTGTCAAGACAGCGAGATGTGGCCCCGCGCCTCCTCCTGCCCCTCAACTCACTTTGCGTTAGTGATGGTGTTGAGCACCTCCACACTGTCCAGGTGCCAGGCCGCGCCCACACCCGAGTTGTCATGGCCCACACGCAGCTTGCGCAGCGGGGGGTCGACCTCCTTCGCGCTAACCTGAGAAAATCATAGTAGTGAGGCAGGGTGGTGTGAGGGCCGGGCAGGTCACACAGCGAGTTGTCCAAGGACAGCTTGAATGCCTGAAGAGTGAGCCAGAACAAAGTTAAGCTGAGCTGTGAAACCAAGGTGGACATCCTCACTGGGTGGCAAAGGGTTGACAAAGAGTTTGGGTAAGGGTGGTGGATGCGTCCCTTCAAGGACAGCCTTGGCGCAGGTGCAGCACGGCAAACCCTACACTCCAGCAGTGTCACCCGCTGGACACAGCCTGGCACAGCCTTTGACAGCGGCCAAGCAACGCATGCGGCCCCCAGTGCTCACCACAAAGACGTCCTTCTGGTTCCTCTCGAAGCAGTTGCCCTTCTTGTTCAGCACCAGCTTGCCCGTGTCCTTGGATTCTCCGTACAGGATGACAAACACGTTGGCATCTGTGCCCGCCCCGCTCACATCGCTGGTGTTGACGGTGATCTGCACGAGATAGCCAACAAACCGCTCACAAGGCAGGCATGCAAGGTAAGATACAACCAACTCCATCATGCCGCTGTTGTTGTGGATGAAGCAGCATGAGCGGCAGCGCCAACGCCGACCCAGCACGAGGCAAAATCCAGCACGAGGTGGTAGCCAGCACAATACAACACGACGTTGTTGTTGTGAATGGAGCAATAGCCAGGGCCAATCAAATCGCCATCTGATACTTTGATACTGCCTCCTAAACACCACCTCAGCATGCAAGCCGGTGGAGCATGGCCCTCGAAGAGTGTCCTTCAGGGCTTGACAGTTCAGCGTGAAGCCCAGACACCCGCTTCCAGGCAACCCCTGATGAACTGTGATGATAAACAGTGTGTGTCGTTATCACCTACTCGACCTTACACACACCCTGCCCTGCCCCCCCTCGCACCTGGTATGGCACGATCCTTTCCTGTGCTGGTGGCGTGAGGCTGGCCTTGAGCAGCCGCTCGATGAGCCCGTCCTCCTTTTGCTTGTCAAACCACTTGTTGCAGTCAAACCTGCAACACAATAGCAGCAGCAGCAACGAAACAGGCACTCAATCTTGAACGTGAGCCTTGAATGCCATGACCATCATTGAATTTGCTTCTGCATTGCACGCTCTGGAGTACAATTCAGTATGCCTCAGCACAGCAGGCATAAGCAACTGTTCATTCATCAGATTCTGCCACTGTTGCCAATATTCAAACCACATCATCCAGCAAGAACGACCGCCCCTGCTGTCTGATCACACACTCTAACGCTGACCAACCGACACCGCCACCAACTGCCAGTAACCGCCATCACGTGTTCCATGCCTCACCAGTACGTGACCTTTGTTGCCAGGTCCGTCACGCTGAGCACCTCGCAGTGCCATGCGGGGTGCAGGCCGCTCCCGTCGTGCCCCAAGACCAGCTCATGCAGCGCGCCCAGGCTGCGGTGGGAGACCTGGAACTCATCAGTCTGAAAGAAACACACACAGGCCAAGCAGCGCATCGTCAGTACTGCTTCTGGCTTGTTAAACAGACTCCGGCCGTACTGTTGGTTTGAGCAGACCAGCATGTGAACTCTGAGTTGTTTAGTGAAGTCCAGTGCGTCTTCACCTTTGAACAGATGGTATGACTGTGTGAGTTCAGCATTGCTTTCCCCAGTGCCATGGTCACCCAGACACTCGGGTCAATCAGTGGACAGGGCCCCTGCTTGCACAATGCACACACCTGCCCGCTCCTGAAGTTGTGTGCGTTTGCATTCTTGAGGAATGTCCTTGCGCTGCATCCCGCTTCGCCCCTCAGTTCCACATACACACGTGCGTCGCAGCTGGTGCCCGGCATGTGTGTTGTCTTGACGCAGATGTAGTACACCGTGCGGGCGGTGCGCGGGTTCTGAACAAACAGCAGCAGGGGCACACGCCGCACATCAACTCTCTCTTCCCAGAGTACAGTATTCGCCAGACCAGACCAGGCTCGTGCAAAGGGTAACGACAGCCCATTAACCCCCAACCCCCCAACAATACCGTACTGCTCCAAACTAGTCCGTGCTTCTGCACGATCCCAACTTTTTCCTGCCAACTTCAACGTCCATGTTGGACCAGTGGTAGGAAAGTCAACGGTCTGGTCACCCGTTCTGAGGCACCAAGCAAACGCCAACTGCGTGGAGCAGTAAGGCAGGCTTCACTGCAGGTATTCAACGTGTGAGAGGTGGTGGCTTTGTGCGGGTTCATCACCGGCTGCAGCTCGGCGCCTCACTGCCCCATCCCTGTCAGCGCTGCCCCACTCCCTCCCGCACCTGTAGGCACGGCTTGAGGATGCGCTCTGTGAGCCGATCACCCTGGGTCGCGTCAAACCATTGGTTGCAGTCAAAGTACCATGTCTGCAGCACAGGGTGGCAAACACACCAAGTCAAGGACAGGCACTTGGGGTGTACTTGTTGCCGTTGCACGTTGAGGTGTGTGGCGTGTAACGCTGCAGAGCCTGCCTGATAGGCTATCTTCACAAGCAAACAAGTGCGTGCTCCTTTCACACACAAGCTGCACACCGCACACAGTTTATATCACGTGCATTGAAGTGCCCTAACCTTGAACCCTAACCCCGAATCCAGCCCCGCATGCCCTGGCGGCTTGCATCCAGTGGTTTCCAGTGCCCCACCTGTCCCGTCTTGAGGTCAATGACGTCAACCTGTTCGCAGTGCCAGCTGGGGCCCTGGCCTGTACTGTCATGGCCCAGCACCAGCTCCTGCAGCGCACCCAGCTCACTGGCAGCTGCAACCTGCACACATGCACAGGCACACACACTTGCACAAGGTCACTGCAGTGAGCTAACAACACGATCGCTCACAGCATCAACAAAGCACAATATATGTCACACTGCATAACCAGTGTGAAAGCACTGATACTCATGATGCATAATGCTAATGCGATGTTGCAGATGCGCTCATCACAGCCCCCACCTCGAACTCGTCTGCCTGTCCCCTCTCAAAGGGGTTGCACGAGGCGTTCTTGAGGAATGTCTTGCCCGTGGCCCGCGCCAGGCCGCGTATGTCCACGTACACATTGGCGTCAGTGCCCGCACCCTGGATGTCGCTTGTGTACGTGATGACCTGCAGCAGCTCAACACATCAGAGACACCAACTCACATGCACACATTATAAACCAGGCGCCTTTTCTTCTTTGTGCATTGTGCATTTTGCTTCTTCTTCGTGCAATGCAAGGCCATCTGTCCTTGTTTGCACTTGTGCGTCTGTCCTCATGCCTGGCACTCCATACCTTCCTCCCGCCAGGCTGCGCACACTCTTCCTTCCATTCATTACTGTCCATCCGTGATCACTCATGCCCCTAATGAAGCTGGCCCTAATGCCCCTACTACTGACCCTACTACTGACCCTAATGCCCCTAATGAAGCTGCCCCTAATTGAATCAATTATCATACCGTCCTGATGCACCTGTAATTGACAAATAACAAATGACACATGTGCCAAACCTGAAATGTTACTAATCGTTCCTCGCACGCTTATTTCAAGTCGTGATGTTTACGCCACCTTTGGTTCCACTTGACGGACAATACAGATGTAGGAAGACACGGACACACGCACACACACACACACACACACCCCACCTTGTACGTTCGTCTGGACTGTGTGGGGTCCATGAGCGAGGCGGGCAGCTCCACCCACAGCCGCTCGGGGCCCAGCCAGTCAGCGCACGCAAAGTAGTACTTCTCACCACTGGGGGCCTGCGGCATGGATTAGAGCTCGTCCAACTCAGCGCCAGGGCTTACAATGGCATGCAGGGTGCACGTACGGAAATGTCAACACTACTGTATGGTTCGCTGCTTGCCTGCTCCACAAGCTGCTTACCAGTGCCGGACACAAGAGTGCGTGTAACGCACTGCACGCCCAATTCGCTGCACTACTCTTCATTGCCTTGTCTTGTTTCTGATACATCTGTGACTGTTCCTGCGGGCGTTGCTGCCTGTCCTGTGCTGCCTGTATCTCGTGCCTGCCAACACCTGACCCACAGTCTCTGCACAAGGGTTGTTAGCACTGTAAGCCACAGCATGGCCTGCGCAACACCGACGGACCTGAACTACTAACCACACAACCTTGTCTGACCTTAACTACTAACCACACAACCTTGTCTGACCTTAACTACTCACCACAACATTGACTGACCTTAACTACTCACCACAACATTGACTGACCTTAACTACTAACCACAACATTGACTGACCTTAACTACTAACCACACAATCTTGTCTGACCTTAACTACTAACCACACAACCTTGTCTGACCTTAACTACTAACCACACAACCTTGTCTGACCTTAACTACTAACCTCACAACCTTGTCTGACCTTTACTACTAACCACACAACCTTGTCTGACCTGAACCAGGATGTAGTCCAGGTGCCAGTTAGGCTTGGTGCTCTTGCCATCCGTGATGACCACACACGAGCGCAGGACACCCAGCTGCCGACACTGAATGCGGAACTCATCAACCTGAAGGGACAGTGATCATATATATATATATATGTATATGTATATGTATGTATGTGTGTGTGTGCGCATGTGTGTGACCTGCACATCACCGTTCGGGGCCACTCTGGACGCACCACACTAGAAATAAATCAACGTTCATACATAATGCACACACAAGTGACCAGCACTGCGCTGGTCGAAGCCCTGCCTAAGGCAGGCAAATGCAGTCCTTCACAATGTCTACGCTCCCTGCTCACACCGCTTTGACCTGCCTGTCCTGGACATTGACCCCCTGATATACGGAAAACAATACAAATAAATATAGTCAAATATTTGAAAATCATGCACATACACATGTCGAGGCAGTACGGAATGGCACCCTGATGTATAGTAAACAATTTGAATAAATGATGTATAAGTATGTATAAATGTCTAGGTGCTCACCTGCGCTCTCTCAAACAGGTCTTTTGTGGCGTGTGCTAGGGGCTGTTTGCCGCTCGAGCCCGCCTCCCCGCGCAGCTCGATGCTCACGCCCGCGTCCGTGCCCGCGTACCGCACGTCACTGGTGAACACCTGCACCGGACGCGTGTGGCACAAGCCTGGTACTGCAAACCACGCGTGGTGCCAGTGAACAAATGCGTCAGGCATGAAGCACATAGGAGTGTGAGGAACGGCGGCTGCTTGCCAACAGCTGGGCGTATTACGCGACAAATCAGCCTCAGCATGAGAAATTGCAGCAGCAAGCTGATCGTCGTCGCTTCTATACTCACGTTGTCCAATGACTAGTCCAAAGACCAGTCCAAATGCAATGCCATTGATGCACCGAGAGGCGTGTGCCCAGTCTCCCGGCCATCTCACTCCCACATGGCCCCCACTCACCCACACAAAGTACTCTGCTCTGTCCTTGCGCGGGTCCTCCGCAACCGCAGGCAGCTTCACCTCACGTGCTTGCTGCGCACGACATGCGACCAAGTGCGATTATTGAAAACTGTGCGACACAAAGGTGGAGCAACATAGTGGAAGGGCACAAACACAAGGAGATTCGGAAGTAGCAGAGTGTAAAGCGACATGAGCGATGCACAGGCCTGCTGCCCACCGAGCAGCAGATCACCTTGCGCTCCATTCACGAAAATGAAGACATCAATGCCTGCCCTGCCACGCGCAGCCCCTCACCTCCTGTCCCGGCCCCAGCCAGCAGCGCCCGATGAAGAAGGCAGGGGGCAGTGCGCAGTTGATGGCTTCAACCACCACAAAGTCGACGTGCCAGGCGGGCTTAGCGCTGCGGCAGTCTGAGCGCAGGCACAGGAGCTGGGGCGACCCCATGTCCATCATCTCAACTTGAAACACGTCCTCCTGCGGGGACAGGGAAGAGTGAGAAACGGGCAGGAAAAGGGTGAGAAAGGAGGACGCTGCGTCAATGACCCAGAGCAGTGATTGGGGTCCAGGGATTGATGCTACGCAAACAGAAAGAAGGAGAAAACAACCCTGAGAAGAATGAGACAGAAGACTTTGGGAACGTGGACTACAGCAACGTGGACAACGTGGACAAAGCAGCCATTTAAAAACAACCTGGGCAGGTTTGCAGCGCTACATGGACACTGGTAGTTCTTGCCAGCACATCTGAACAATGTGAGAGAGAAGGGCTAGCAAGCATGGGCTAAACCAAGTCAGGAAAGGTTGTGAACAAGCCACCTGACAGCACATGTGGCTCTGGCTTGTGAGTCGGGTTTGCTGGCTTTGAGATGCTGTTACCTGCGCCCGCTCAAATATGTCCTTTCCATTGGTGACCAGCGGGTACCAGCCCGTCTCCCCCCGCACGCCCATCAGGTTCAGGTCTATGTTTGCGTCCGTGCCCGCGCCCTTGGTGTCCGAGGTGAACACGCTGATGCGGTAGAGCACCTGTCAGCGGCAAGGCAGGGAGACATCAGGGACAGCGGTGGAAATACGGCCTGGAAGGGGTGTGAGCATATGGATTAGCAGTTTGGACGGCATGCAGGAATGAAGTAAGAGACAGTAGCTGTACAGTTACACGTGTTGGCAAGAGCAGTAAACAGAACAGGCGCACTTGCGTTGCCGGTCCAAGCTGCCTTTCCTGCATCCCCCAAGGGCTTGCCATGGCAGGACTAAGCTACACCCTCAGCCCTGCACCAGCGGCGCCCCACCGCTCCTTATGCCCCCTCGAGCCTGCCTTCCGCTTGACCCAAGCTCTCACACACTTGCTCATGCGTACTCCAGCTCCCGCACACCTCTCCTCACCTTGGGCCGGTCCAGTTCCCTCCTCACAGGGTACAGCTCCTTGGTCATGCCGTGCGTCTCGTCAAACCACTGCCGGCAGGGGAACCACACACCCGCCTCGCGGTTGCCCACAAGCGAGGCCTCCCGCCACACCTGCAGCACGCACACACATGTCGCCCTTCATGGTCAGGGTTGTGATTCGAGGATCCTGCAGCGGTCAATCTGGCAGCAAGAGCCCTGCAATAATGATCACACTGGCATGGTCAACAGCACCAGTCTCTACTCAGTACAAGCCAGACAGCACAACAGAGCCCCACGACTGACGAGGTCGATATGAAAGCTGTTATGACAACAAGATTTGCTTGACGTGATTGGCGTGTCTCTGTGTTGAGCTGCTCAGTATGTGCCCTGTGCGCCCACTCACTGTGATGTGGTCCATGTGCCACAGCGGCCTCTTGCCCGAGGGCCGGCAGGTGACCACCAGCTTGGTTATCTGCCCCACGTCAACGCCCGACACCTCCAGCCGGTCCCGGGCGGCGCGCTCGAAGGCGCCGGGCCGGTCTAGCTGCTCGGGACCCACCTTGCCCTGCGGGGCCAACACCAGACCACGAACATAAGGGCATGTGCACTGCCAAGAGATAGACGGCCGTACCCTGACACCTGTCATCAACAATCCGTTGTCGCCATGTCAGCAATCCTCCATCCAGTCTGGCTGTTTTGCATTCCAACCTTTGCATTCCATCCCATCACTTAGTCATACCTCTGCATTTCACATCCTTCGTCCCGGTCCCACCTGCATGCCGTGTATCTCTATCCACACGTTTGAGTCAGTCCCAGCTCCCCTCATGTCGGTGGTGCACACTTCCACAGAGTAGGTCAGCAGGGTGGGTACTGGCAGGTCAGCCAGCAGCTCCACACACGGGTGCACGGACGGGTCCTGCAGACAAGGGAGGCATGAGATCATGCTTCAAAAATTGTGTTATGAGCGACCAAGACAATCAACTGACAAGAAAGCACAAGTGCCGTTTTGTGGAGCGGACCTGATTGACAGGCTTGGTGGCCTGGCGACAGGCATGTCTACATGTGTGATACTGCCTGCCCTGTGAGCCTCACTCACCGCTGATCGCAGCCAGTCGTTGCACACAAACGTGGTGACGCTCTTGTCCTTATCGCACGTGACCACCACCTTGAACAGGTGCCAGGCGGGGTTGGCCCCGCTGTTGTCGTGCTGCACTAGCATGCGACGCAGCTTGCCCAGGTGACGCAACCTGCAGCCACATGTGTGTGCACAGTGCAGTGTGCAGTGTGCCGGAGATGGAACTCAGTCTGGTCAGTGCTACTGAGCCACGGAGCAGTACAATCTAGTGCACACGACCACATGTACTTCGTTCTTCAACCAATGCATACCAGATAGGTACAACTACCAGCATGCTTCTGAGTTGTAGCCCGTTGTGGCCCTCCTGTCCACCCCGTCGTTGTTGAGCCTTGATGACATAACCGTTAGGCTTCTGTAATTATCAAGAAGTGGCTCACTAGTGGCTTGCTGTGGTCAGTGTGGCAGGTTGCCCCGCGCTGTGCCCCACCTGAAGTCGTAGCTGTCCACGCCTCCCCGCTCGAAGGCCTCCTGAGCCGCCACCACCCGCTGCGTGTCGCTCTCCCCGCTGTCGCCAAACAGCTTGAAGTACACGGTCGCGTCAGTGCCCGCACCCCTAGTGTTGCTCGTATGGAACTCAACCTGGAAAAACAAGCATGAGTGAGTATCACGACCCCTTCAGTACATATGTGTGCGGGAGATGTGCAGGCAAGCAAGGCTCTTCATGAACTAGAATAACCTGTTGACAGGAAGCTTCTCTTCACCAGCATGGCGCTTTCATCCCAGGGCTGTAAGAGTGAACACAAGAGGCGGGAGAAAAGCAAGGTGGAGAAGATGGATGGCAAGCAGGGTGCTTCCAGCCCTGCTCACGCCCTGCTCCCTCATCAAGACCTGCCGACCCACAAGGGTCATGCCCACGTCCCACCAAAGCACCACTGACCTTGTACCCCGCCCACCCCGCCCGGGGGTCGTCCTTTGTGACCAGTAAAGTGCGCACTCGCATGCCGTCCTCGGTGTTGCTGCCCAGCCATTTGTTGCAGGAGAACCAGTACCGCTTGTCGTGCTCCACATCAATGACCTGTGATTGGCAGAACACGTCAATTGCTTGTCAGCCAACTTGTCAGAGACAGAACAAGTCCGTCGCTGCTTGTCAGTCAATCAAACCTGCCAACCCAACCTAAGCCTGGACTTTGCCCTGCGCTTGCATTCACTGCATCCGCCGTCCAGTGCTTTTGTCACCACCTGGCCATGCAACCCGTTTCCACTGTGACTAGCAACTTGAGAACCCCACGTCTAACCAGCTTTCACACCAGCATTGCAGTTTCCTTGGGGTCCTTTGTTTGTCAAGTGCGGTGCGACACTTGCGCTCCGACTGAGGTTTCAAGATTCCACATCCGACCACCGTTCACACATGCTTGACTGCATTCCATTGTTTCTGAAGTGTGTTGACAAGCCTCCACTCTTGTCTATCCCACCTCCACAAAGGACAGGTGCCACTCGGGCCCCGGGCCCATGTCGTTGTGTCCAATGGTCAGGGCGCGCAGCTCGCCGACATAAGGCAGGATGATGCTGCGGACACAAGCGACGGGCCAACAGACACAACGCTCAAGGTAGCGCAAGCCGCTGCCAAACAGACTGAAGAGCACAACTGAGTTGTACTGATGACAGTGCCGGTGCAGCAGACAGGCACGGTGACAGGACCTGACACTCATTCAGTGGCTGCATGAGCTGTGGGACCCAAGATGACTTTGCGCTACCAGGTGTGCATCCTACCAGCAGGCCAACCCGATATTGAGATGACGTCCCTCACTTACTTGGTGAATGTGTCAATCTGACCCCGCTCAAAGTGCTCGGGGCGCGATGGCAGCGTGGTGCTGGGTGTCTCGCCCAGGGCGCCATGCAGGGCCACGTGGACATCTGAGCACACGCATCCATGTACACACACAGGCTTGAGGCACTGCCATGCATGTGAAGAAGGCTGTGCATCCTTGGGCCATCACAGAGGTCAGTTGCAATACAATAGGTGTTGAGATGATTTGGTTTCCTTTGAACCAAACTAGAGCAAAGTGAACCCGTGAGCATGTGTCTGTCCGTATGCTGGGCACATGCTTCTCTGCCGCAGGCCTCAGGAGAGCACCTCCGCCCACCTGCGTCTGTGCCCGCTCCCTTCATGTCAGAGGTATGCACCACGAATGTGTAGGGCACCAGCTTGCCCGCATCTGGCACCACGGGCAGTGTGCGCTCTATGAGCCCGTCGCCCATGTTCTTGTCAAACCAGTTCCTGCGGAACAGCACAGGCCAGGCGGGGGCTGTAGGCAGGCAGAGGGAAGACCCAGGTTGTCTGAGCGCTAGGCAGGCATGCACAACGGGTCCACTGAACCACCCCGTCAGAATGCTGAAGGCCTTGAGGCCTAGCGACATACATGCCTGTGACCACACCTAGCCAGACGGTGTTGCCAACAAAACACTTCACTCTGAGACTTAAAGCATGTAGCGAAGCAAGCATGCCTGTACTCAGACCATCTCTACGTGTGCCTCTTATGCAATGCACATACATAATTTTGTTGCACATGGCCACCGTGCCATAGGACCCCATAGGACCCCATAGGACATGTGGGCTCATCTGTGACAGAATTTAAAGTTCCCTGATTGTACTCTGTCATGAACCCTGCTTCCACGGTTTTCCTGCCGTCACATTGGTTCCAGTGCTATTCCAGGAAATTGTCCCAGAACTGGCAAACATCTTGTTTTTTTCCCTTGCGCAGGCTAGATAGTAGTAAGCAACATGGGCCGGTGCAGGAGTGAGGCTCACACCGGAGTGTGCCGGTAATCAACAAACTGCCAATACAAACTGCAAAGGCAACCGACAGTACCCACCGGCATGCAACCACCCATGTCTGGCGCGTCTTGTTGTTCATGATGGTCATGTGATCCAGGTGCCATGAGGGCGAGTAGCCGCTGTTGTCGTGGCCCACCGTCACCTCTAGCAGCTCGCCTAGCTCCTCGTCGTCGATCACATACTCATTGCGATTGCCCCTGTCACCATACGCGAGTGAGAAGGAAGTGAGGAGGAAGCGACGAAAGGGTGAGGACTCATTGTGAGTGCCCTACGCCCATACACAACTCAAGCAGGCAGACGCAAGAGAGGGGAACCGGGGGCATCAAGGACAAGGGGAAAAAAATCAAGGCAGTGTTTCCAGCACCTGCATGTAAACGGGCATGTTCGCACAGCCTGGATTACCTGCCGCTAGCAAGGCTACCATGCCACTAGGCTGTTAAACTAAGCTACATACAGGGGCAGTCAATTGCTCATTCCAAAAGTCTTGACAGGGTGACCGCGGTGATAGCGTCTCATTGCCTGAGGCGCACCTGTCAAAGTCGTGTGGGCCTGAGGACAGCACATGCCTGTCGCTCTCCCCCAGTGTGCCATGCATGATGATGTGCACGTTGGCGTCTGTGCCCGCGCCCCGCAGGTCACTGGTCAGGGTGGTCACCTGAAACACACCAGCAAGAGCAGAACAAGGGGAAAGCGCCATCAGCATGTTGCCAAGCAGTGTTTATCCTTCCCTCAAGCAGTTCTTGCGATTGAGAACAGGCTGCAACGCCCAAATCTCGGAGCAAGTGACGAAAACACAGCTCTGGATAGTATTTCAGGTTACAATTTCAACGTCTGTAGATGGTGAATCCCACCATTCGTTCCAGGCCCTATCCTGGTACTTAACAGAAAGGAACATAGCAAAAAGCATGACCGGCGAAACCTGCCGGTCAAACCAGCGTGTCACTCACAGTGTAGGATAACAGCGGTGTGGAGTGTCCAGCAAAGAGCAGCCTGCTAATCCGACAGTCATCCATTGTGGTACTGAACCAGCGGTTGCATGGGAACACAACCCACTCACTCCACCCCGCGCCCGCACCCGCAGCCGTCAGCCCATGCAGCGTGGCAGCTGGCAAGTAGCCCATAGCTGGGCTGCCTGGCTGACTGTACAGCTGTCCTGCAGCAGGGCTGGCTGGCCAGCTGCCTGACGCCCTAGCAGCAGCAGCCACCTGGTAAACCTTACCGGTCCTTGGAGATGACGCAGCTGTATCAGCGCGGGTAATCGCTGGACTGAATGTCATACCCAGAGCCTTAGGCTTGCGCTGCGACCCACCGTGCTGTGGTGATGCATACGAGTGTGACCTGTCATGGTGAGGCCCATGTGTGTGTGACCCATGTGCACGGTACGTTGAATGCGTGGGTGAGCCATGCGCATCGTGGGAGCTGTGCTGTTGGGTGCCAGGGTGAGAGGGGGAGGGGAAGGCGATGGCGAACGCTGCAGATGCTGCCATGGCTGCTGCAGCTGCACTGCCTCCGTGTGTGGGTGAAGCAGTGGCGGAGCCGGTGAGAGGCCCTGCAGTGAAGGAAGCCGTGTCTTTATGTGCAGAGCTTGATGCACCATTCAGACTGAGCCAGTGGTAAAGTCAATCAAGGCGATGCTATCCACCATTCGGAGTGGGCCAGTGATCGAATACCGATCTAAATATATTGTGGCCTTCACAAGTAACAGAGTGCGGAAGTTGGCAGGATGACTGCTGTGAATCAACAGGCGATCTCACTTTACAAGGTGAGCACACAGTTGGCAGTTTGCAACCGTCTGGCCCTTCTTCTGACACCATCATGGCATGGCCCAAGAAACAGTAATTGCAACTTCTCTTGCATGCCCATGACTACACACTCTCCAACAAGCCCTCCAAGCACGAACATCCTGTCAAGGGCTGAAGCAGCCACATGCTGGCTGTGCCCCTACCTGTTGTGTATGGTGCCTTGCCGGGCGTAGCACGCCCCACGCGTTTGCGAATGCGCACGTAGTCCAGGAACCAGTCGGGATGCCGGCCCGTGTTGTCGTGCCACAGCTTGATGGTGCGCGGCAGGCCAACGTCGCGGGCGGTCACCTGGGGGCACCTCAGGCGGACGGGTGGGCCGTGCAGGCGGTATTGGTGGGTGTGACCAAGCGAAAAAAAAAAGAAGTTTGCCAGTTCTGGGACAATTTCCAAGGACTGCACTGAAACCTGTGTGTGTTCGCAAAAACAACACAAGAAGCCCAGAGTGGGCTGTTCAGTCATATGCTCAGGTTGGTGGACGAGCTGATGCCTGCATTGGTGTTCGTGGAGAATGTGCCTGCCGTCCTGAAGCTGGGCATGTCACACATAGTACATGAGCTCTTCCACAAGCGTGGGTACGAGCTGAGGTGGTG